>JACGAQ010002651.1:0-38363 GCA_014119065.1 Orius insidiosus
AAATTAATTTACCTGGTTAGTTACAAACAAGAAAAAGCAGTTTAGGAGGGTTAGTCAAAAACATAAATTGAAAAAATTATGGAAAACATTATAAAAAATTTAGCCCAAAAGGGGGCTTCCATCATAATTGTTCCAACCACAGTTTGAAACTCATGGAGCATGTGCAGAAGGATTTGACGGAAGATTTGAACGACGTCAAATATGACGTCAAATCCTTCTGTGCATGCTCCAAGTTTCAAACTGTGGTTGGAACAAAGCTAATAATGGATTCCATTTAAAAAAAATAGGATTTTGCAAATAAAAAAAATGACTTACAGAAGCAAAAAGCGTATTTTTGATGATGATGTCTGCATGTCTACATAAAAAATATGTATAAAACTATGCTTTACCTTCCAGAGAAGTAGAAGTCGTGATCCTTTTACGACCGACCCTTACCGCTGAAAAAAAAGATTAAAAGAACATTTTTAAAAATTTTATAACCAAATTATTTAAAAGCACACAAATTTTATGAATCATGCTTCTAATCTATACCAAGCCCTTAAAAAAATAAAGCTACCAAAAAAAAAATTGTAAAATTTTAGCCAAATTATGTGCAGTTTACGAAAAACCCACGAAACTTGAAAGGAAAAAAAGGTCCTTTTAAGTAAGGTGATGAAAGGTCTATTATATGGCCAAACGTTAGAGAAGGCATCGAAAATTTAGAGCTTTTTCGAAAAATTAAGATTTTTATAAATTAAATGCTTTCTGATGATGTTGAGTTTTATCCTAGTTAAATATATCACGATGGTGGGATAGTTTATGGATGCCAAGGCCTCCTAGATTTATCCATGGATAAATCTAGACCCCTAACCACCATCGTAAATGCTTTCTCTATTTTTCTTTCAAATGGCCAGGTGCTTTAAAAACAATTTTAACCTTCTCTTTGCATGAAACATGAAAGAAACATGCGACGTGTGAAGAATACATACCGGGTGCATGTCTCGGCCATGGAAAGGATGTAACACAAAGCAAAATGTGTCAGTGGACCTTTTAGGACTACGAAGCTTCATTTTTTTAATGGGATTTTTTAAAACCACAAAAACACCCCCAAAACTACCTCAAAAGCTGAAAACACCTTTTCAAAAAAATGCAAAAAGCAAAAATTTTTTTCCAACATTTATTTTGCGTAAATTTACAATAATATGCAACAGTCCTTATAAGCCTTTTTTTTAAAATCAACATTATTATAAACATGCTGTTAAATACAAATTTAAGCATCTTTATAACATTTCAAGTGCAAAAAAAAGTTTTGTAAAGGTTAACAATTTTATGGGAAGATTTTATAGTTCCTACTTGAAAGGTCAATAACAAAAATGTGGTTTTTAAGTTCATTGAAAAAAGTTTTCCTCAAAAGGCGATCGTTTAAAGTGAAGTAATGAAACTGGGAGAAATTTGGTCCCTGGGGCCAAAATAAAAAATCACAATTTTCAATTTTATTGTCGAACTTAAAAAAATGTGAGCAATTAGGCCACCAAACTAAATTTTTCATAATAAAACTCACACAACAGTTTTTTTTTCAGGCTGAATCTAACCAAACCGTGGCTAAACTACTGCCCCTCCCCCTCCAAAAACTATACCTAAAATTTGGGGATTACTAGGGTGATTTGGAAAAATGGTTCATTTATAATCTTTTAATAAGTGAATTTTTTAACCCTTTCGAGACCGCGTCTGACGGATTCTCTGCGCCACTGGCGCAGCACTGCGGGTCCGCCCTTCCCCTTACTTCTCCCGACCGCTCCCAGCGCCCAGCAAAGGACAGAAAGCGACGAGTGATGCGATCATCACTTAGTTCATTTCTTCCCAACAGATTGCCAGTTTTTGCATGTCACTAGCCCGGGAAGCGAAGGTATTAATTTTTTAGAGAGGCTTCCCGCTGGCGCTGCTGGGCAAGTCGCCTGCGGTCTCGAAAGGGTTAAGTCCACTAGATAAAAGATCAAAAACCTATTTCCGGACTAAAATCAAAACTCTGCCAACACTTTTTATTAAAAACTAATTATCTAAACAATATCCTACACAAAAACTACCGATATAAATAATAACCAAATGTTCTATACAGCAAACTGTTGAGCGACGTTAATTTTTATCCTATAGAAGAAAAAAAAAATGGATTATTATGCGAATCAAGCTTGCTATGATACATGCTTAAGCGACTGTATGTGTGAATTAAATTATGATCAATGATTCTACTTTTCCATCCCCCCATGAAGCATAACTAATTTGACTAAAATTTTAATTGTTTATAATGTTCATAGGTTAATAAAGCAGCCTAAAGCCTATTTTTCGTCCCTTAAAACCTTAGATAATGAACATTATAAACTAGAGGGCTTGGTTAGTTTCATTTTAGGCTCCCTTTATGAAGATTTAGGTTTTTAGTGTTTTATATACATTTCAGTTTTTATGTGGAAACTAAAATAGCAAACAGTTAGCACTTACCATATCCAAGACCCTGGAGGAATAAACGAAGAGCTTCGCTTATTTTATTTGGTTGTTCTTCCAAAACCATTCCGCAATCAGAAATCTATAAAAAAAATAAGAAAGAATTTGTTTAAATTATTATTTTTTACCTTCATCCATGAGGAGTTGGTTGGGTCGAGGCGAGAGTTGAGAGTAACGGTGTCGTCTACGTGAGGGCTCAAAGCGCCGGTGATGTTCATAACAGGCATTGTAAGCGTCAAAGATTCTTTGTTGTTTGGGTCCAAATTACGAGTCATATTTAAATCGTTCCTTCTTATGTAGACATCGATGAATTGGGCAAGATTTCCAGGTTGGACGCACCTTTCGAAGTAACTTCGGTAGACCTGGACCAAATCGTGGTTCCTCTCTTCGGTCCCCTGTCGGCGTAAAATTAACATCTTGCGTTTCTAAAATAACTTCAAAGGTTAAAAAACAAGGTTTTCTTAATTTAAACACTTCAGAAGTGTTTTTACCGCCACCTTGTAATTTGAACCATTTGAAATTTAATTACCCGCCCGAAATGGTGCCACATGAGATAATCCAAAACGCCTTGGTCATTCCTTTGGATTTGAGGTAGCGAGCGTTGAGTTTTTGATATCCCCATTCGATCCAGCCAGCTTGCGTTGAGACTACGTTGATAAGACAAAGAGCTTCAACGCGATCTGGATGGGCTAAAGCGAATCTGGCCAGGATATTCCCTCCAGCTCCGACTCCCAAGCCGATTATGCTTTTCAAACCGAAATGGCTCAAAACATAATTCACCTGAGCAGCAAGTTCGTCCATCGTTGGATATTCATAACTATTAAACAATAATTTTTTTTTTTATTTTTTAAGTTACCCTTCTGGAAGAGGTGCCGCTCCTTCTTCTTGACCAGGAGCGTTGACATGATAAACGCAAAAATTTTCAAGAAGCTGTCTCATGTCTGAATAGTTGAAAAACGCTTGGAAATTTGATACATCTACAAATACGATAAGATAGTTTAGAACTTTATAAAATCTTACAGTTAAGGCCTAAATCGTGATAGGTAAGAATTGCCGGTTTACTGCGGTTTCCCTGAATCGCCACAAGAAGTTGACCTCTGTCCGTCTGCACTTTGACTTCTTCGATGCTCGGATCGTCTCGGCTCAGATTCCTCGACGTCGGCAAATGCATCTGGATGTTTTTGAGCTCGATGTCGTCCATACTGTCGGAAGGCATTCTCCTGAAACCATAAAGATAAAAATGTCATAATTTATAACATTCAAGTTGAAAAGGTTATCTTCAAATTTTACTAAGATCATTTCGACAACGGAAGCACAAAACAACAGGTAAAACATAATTTTTTATTTTTAAACATACTTTAATACATTTTTAAATATTGTTTGCACAAAACTATGTCTCTCAAAAGACTCTAAACGACTAAACTGAACACTAATTTGGGCTAATCTAGTCTACTTCCTTGATATTCCACTGTAACTTTAATAATAAAAAAATCATGCAGTTCACCTTAGACGAAGAATCATGCTAATAAAAAAAATTAACACATGTTTAAACATGCTTTAACAAAATTAAGTAAAAAAAAAAGGGGGGGGGGGATTTTTCAAAAACTAATATGTCGCTGAAAAGCTCCTCTCGACAGAAAAAAGAGGACAATGCCCAAAAGTAGGAGAAAAAGGCGGTTTCTTGGCTTAAAAACCAAGAAAACAAACAAATTGGTTGAGCCCAAAAACCGAAAAAGATGCACAAAATCCAATATAAGAGAGGGGGGGGGGATCTGGTGGTTGAGATTTATGAATCAGAAAGCCGAGAAAAACTGCCAAAATACAAAAAAGGCTCATCAACCATAAAGGTATTTTTGGGCAAAAGACCATGTGAATTTGAAGTTTTCAGTGGAACATAATTTTTCCAGATTCTGAAAGTTTTTCTCCGTTTTTTTGGCCAAGAAACCCCCCCCCCCCACAATTTTTGGGTGTATTTCTGTATTTTTCGGCCTAAAAACTTTTTTTTAAATTTTTGGGCCCCCTCCGCAATATTCTACACTTTAACTTGATTTTGGGCGTTTTCCTCGGTTTTTTGTGCCCACAAAAATTTTCCACCTGGCTCTGCTTCGAGGATTCCTCTGGAGCTTAGGATCAGATCCTAAACCTCAAGTTTGATGGCCAAATATTTTTTTATGCTAATTACAATAACAGCGAAAGTACTAGTTTGAAGAGCTTCCAACGAAAACTTCCTTAAAGCGAAGGAGGAGGGGGAAGTATAACGGAGAAAGAAGTTCTAGGAGGGGAAGTTAGGAGGGGGAAGTATAAGGGTGGGAAGTCTAGGAGGGGAAGTATAAGGATGAGACGTTCTAGGAGGGGAAGAATAATTTCAAGCATTTAGCCAATTTTTTTCCCCCAAAAAATTTTCCAAGTATTTTCAATTTTTTCGTCAAAAATTTTCTAAGTTTTTTCGAATTTTTTTTTTGTTTTGTGAAAAGTTTGCAGTTTTTTTAAAAACTTTTTTTGTTCCAATTTTTTATTTTTCAAAAATTTTTATAAGTTTTTATGACGACATCTCGTCGAAATTGAATTTGAATTTGTGAAATTTTCCGCCAGGCTCTGCTTCGAGGATTCCTCTGGAGCTTAAGATCTTAACCTCAAGTTTGATGGCCAAATAATTTTTTTTTATGCTAATTAACAATAACAGCGAATTTGACATGACATTTTGAGCGCGACCTGCAGTTGAAGGGAGATTATCATATAGACAATACACAGAATGATTTTGACGTTGAAGATAATCCGAAAAGCAAGGGCTCTCTTTAAACTCGAAAGGACAAAAGGATTTTGTAATCTGGTCCAGATTTTTCAAGTGGTGAAAGGCACCCGTATCCCTCTCTGTCCTCCAAAAAACCCTTCCATTTTCCACAATTTAAGCCCCAAAAACCAATAAAATCAGGGAGAAAAACAATTTTTATGGTTATAAATTGTTAAAGGTTTATATTTTTTTGCGGTTTTCAAGCCTGGGTATAATTTACAAGGTTATTGAAGCGTGAAGGGATTTAATTGAATCAATACCAGGCGGAAAACAACTCGCAAATTTTTACACGGTTTAATCAGCTTCAAATTAACATTTTATGATTTAAAAAACGATAATTTATTGTTCTTTTTTGAGGTAATGCGGCGTTTGGCGGAACGGATCGATTGATGGGGTTTCATTGTTTGAAGAACATAAAAAAGGAATTTTCACTTTATGTAAGAGAGGAGAAAAAAAAGGAAAGTTTTAGGGGGTTTTTAAGAAACATTTGTTTCGGAAAAATCGGAAGTTTGGGTTAACTGAAGGACAGAACTTCCATTAGTCGAGGAAGCGTTCATTAAAGGGCTCGAAGGGATGGGGTTTAATTACTTTGAAAATTGTCGGGGGTGCTGCAGCCGCCTCTGCAGAATGAATTTTCAAGGGTGGAAAAAAAAATCGATGACTCCTCCACCTTCAAAAACGCCCACCTTTAGCTAATAAAGCGTCGAGAAAACCCTAACAAACAAAAAAATGTCAACAATTAAAAACCGCTTTAAAAAGGTTGACGTTTTTAATTAAAGGATAGAAAAGGGACGTTTTAATTATTCACTTAAAGAAAAGATAAACAAATCTAAAAAAGTGAGAATATGTGAGTAAATACGAAGGGAGTTAAAAAGGGTGAGCGCGTGAGGAAGGTCGATACTGCAGGCGTCCAGCAGTCTGACACACCCTCGATATTTCCTTAAGAAACTTAAAGAAAATTCAGAATAAGAAATAAATCAGTCAAGAACTGAATTATGAAAGGGAGAAAACCGTTCAACATAACGCATTTTACTCTAAATCAATTGAACATAAAAATCTGCATTTCGACGAAAAGTGTAGTTCACCATAATGCAAAACATAAAGCTCTCAAAAGTTCAAAAATTGGAGAATATTGCATTGCAACATAAAGCGTTTCGCCATAAACGACTTTTTCAATAAATGCAAGTGGACATAAAAAAAATCACCATAAAAGCATCTCTTTAAACTTTTTCCGCCATAAAACGGTTTCTGTCGTGTGGGAATAATACATCTCACCATAAACTAGGGACAGCGAAAGAGCAAGCCTACTTTCGCCGTTTAAAACGCGATTATGGCGAAACGACGAAAACCTTAAAACCTCACAGTTCACCATAATGCGTTTCGGCATAATCCAACAACATAAATCTCTCAAAAGTTCAAAAATTTGGAGCATAATGCATTGCAACATAAAGCGTTTCGCCATAAACGACTTTTCATAATGCAAGTCGACATAAAAAAAGTCACCATAACTCTTCTCACCATAAAAGCCTCTCTTTAAACTGTTTCGCCATAAAACTGTTTCTGTCGTTTGGGCATAATACATCTCACCATAAACTAGGGACAGCGAAAGAGCAAGCCTACTTTCGCCGTTTAAAACGCGATTATGGCGAAACGACAAAAACCTTAAAACTTGACAGTTCGCTATAATGCAATTCAACATAAAGCATCTCATCATAAGCTAGGAAAGCAAGCAGGCAGCCAATGGGATCAGCTCGCTTAATAATGGGGTTAATTTATTTCTCTAGCGAGGATCAGCTCGTTTTGACACAAGGGTGTTAATTTTTTCCTCTCGCGAGGATGTGCGAATTGCATTATGGTGAACTGTCAAGTTTTAAGGTTTTTCGTTTCGCCATAATCGCGTTTTAAACGGCGAAAATAGGCTTGCTCTTTGGCTGTCCCTAGTTTATGGTGATGTATTATGCGCAAACGTCAGAAACAGTTTTATGGCGAAATGACAAGTTAAATCTCTTCTTTATGGTGAGATGTATTATGTTCAAATGCATTATGGTGAACGTTTTCGACTTTTCTTTTGTTGAGTTGCAGATTTCTTATGGTGAACTCGCGATTTCTGCTATTTTATGCATTATGGCGAACTGCATTATGTCGACACGTATACATCAAGTTGTACGTCAGGGATGCCTCCACGGTCCATTTTTGTATACTTCATGATACTTTTGTGGCGAAGTTGAAACGCTGAAAATGCTCTGTCTGGTATGAAATCGTGGTAAGACCAATGACCTTCAGCGTGTTTTATTGGATCAGAGAGTTTCCTATGGGTTCCCCATCCGTACGGTATAATTCGCTACCCTCTTTTTCCCAACCAATAAATCTCCCTTATTTACGATTATTATTCGGATGAAAACTTTCAACCCTCCCGGACTCGCGATTTATGAATCGACGATACTCGAGGGCCCGTGTCAAAAACTGTTCCCCGCGTTCATTAAAACAGATGGAATCCACAATTTTCCGAACCAACTGGGAAGATTCATAAATTGAACTTTTCAAACTAATTAGCTAATCGACAGTTTTTTTTGGGGAGGAAGTTGTTGACTATAATCAAATTCAAAGGCTCCCTCAAGACCCGGAATATAAAATGGTTCATAAATATTTTCCATATTAATTTGCCCTTATTTAAACCAGAGATAAGTCGATATCACCTGGAGCAGATGCGCGAAAGACAAAGAAAAATACAAAATAAAATGTTTACTTCTTCAGACCAGTTTTATCCGGTTGTACATGTCGACGGCCTTCCGTAAAGGAAAAACTCGTTTAAAACCCAACGTTTAAATACAAAAATCAATATTTCATCGAGTTACCAAGTCAATTTCCCAACATAAACCGTTTCAAAATTGAATTTTTGGGCCAGGAAACTGCTGTAAATAAAATTATCCTGTTCGGGAAGAAATTTTGACCTTACGAAAAACTAGGGCGAACTAGGTGTCGAATACAAGCTCCCCCGCGGGTTTTATAAGGGGCCTTAAAAGCGGATCCTTTTCAAACAAAACCCTTTTTCCACGCCCTTTCGCTCCAGACAAAAGAAGGGCAAAGCCTCGATATTAAAGGGATTTTCTTCCGTCAAAACTCGTTTTTTTTAGAGATTAACTTCGCATAAGTCGACCCTATCACCTAAACCCAGACTTTTGCAGATAAATGAATAAAGCATTTTGGGAAGAATTAAATAAAAATCTTTTTCACAAAACTAAAAAGTTAGGCCGCCGGGATTAGATCTTAAGACCTTTGAGTTACAGCGCTCTACCAACCGAACAAAAATCAGCTTAGGAGTTCATTTTTTCCTCAACAAAATTAATTAAATAACGACCTCAAAAATAGTAAGAGCAAGAACTATGCACCGCGGTCGGCCTTGGAGAAGAATCTCAGCAAGGACAACAATTTCAAACTAGTTTTTTCTTTCTACGTCTAATTTTAGTCGACCAAATGAGAGATTACTCTTATTAGACAAATTGCTTTTTTGGCTTTGGGGTGCGGTCAAGGAACAATGAAAGGAAGACAGTTAATTATCAGGAAATTGAAGGTTTTACTGTCTTTTCAAAACGTTTTATCAGTGCAGAAGGGTCCAATAGATAACTTGATAATACTGCAGGGTTTTCACTACCGCCCGATCTATTTTTGATTCGGCTTATCGGTTTGCGTGTTCTGTCGGAATGTACGATATCCAATTCAATTACTAACGATTTTTTCAAGCCAGATGAGACTTTTTTGTTTAAATGCGCCGGGCGGCGCGACACAGGAAGGGACGCGTGCCGGATGACCATCGCTTCCTGCTTCTAAAAACGAAAAAGTTTAGAATAACCAATTAAGGCTTGATGACTTAAAAAGGCCGATTTCGGTTTTTTCAAACTGAAAAATGGACATTTTTAACTTCAAATGTCGATTTTTTTTTTCGAAAAAAATTAGCAAAACAGAGTTATTTTTGGGTCAAAAATTTCCTCTAATTAACTTCCTTAAAGATTTTTGGGGAAGGGTATCCAGACCCCGGAGATCAAATCGAATATGATCTTACCGATCTCAACTTTGTCTGTGGTGCCGGCCGGCCGTAGCATTTTCACCAAATTTTTACACAAATTTCTTTAGCCGGTGAAGAAGAATGTACGAGGGCGATTTTTGAATTTCGAAAAAATGGCGGAGATATGTCTGTTTAAATTTTAAAAAATTCGCTGCGGCCGTTGCACGTTGGTCCGATTTTACCAAATTTTCACCAATTACTCCTTATATTTTTTAAGAATTTTTGGTGTAAAAAATTGTCACTTTTTAATTATTATTTTTTTAGTGGGAGAAATTTCATATTTCTACCCATTTCGAGAGGCACATCCGTAGGCAAAGAGCCCATTATTTCTACCTTGACACTTAAAAAATTTTCGAAAAAGAGAACTGAAAATTTTTCAAAAAAAAAAAAAAAATAATAATAAAACAAAAAAAAAAAAAAAAAAAAAAAAAAAAAAAAAACTCGGAAAAAAAAAAAAAAAAAAAAAAAAAAAAAACTCCCCCTCCTTATACTTCCCCTCCTTCGTTATACTTTCGTTCACTTACTTCCCCCTCCGTTTTACGTCCCTCCGTTATACTTCCCCCTCCAATATTGTTACTTCTCTTTAAGGAAGTTTTCGTTGGAAGCTCTTCAAACCAGTACTTTTTGGTCGTTTTCGCCTTTTGAAGGGCTTTCTGTTAAAAATCGAGGAACCTAAGTCGAGTAAAGAAATGGGGTAAAACAATTTTTCCTCCCTTTCAAATCTAAATTACAACGACACGAATTTTCCGCTAGATTTTTCACGTCAGAACCAGACTTTTCCCCGATTTAATCTCCAACCTCAATTCTCCATTGGGTAAATACAAGAGACATTTTTTATCTTAGAATGATAAAAATTTATAAAAAAGAATGTTGCGCATTAGAGAGAAAATTATTGGACTTTGGCAACAGGTGACGCCCTGAAATTTCCATAAAACGACTATTTAAAAACAAAGAGTATCGTAAAACAAGAAATAGATAATCCTTAAAACATATTTTTTTTGGCAGATGCCAGGCGTCAAATGAGCAAAAATTCGGACCAGCGGATCCTCCACTTAGCTAAATTGCAATGTTTTTTCGACGCACGTTTCCGTAATTTCATATTCATAATTTCCGACTTTTCGGTCTCCCGGGGAGACACACGAAGCAAAACAAGAGGAAAAGCGAGAACGCCCAAAGTGAAGGACGAAAGGGCGGGGCGGGACGGGAGAAGTAAAATCAATAGCCCCAGAGAGTCCACACGGGCTAAAAGAGAGAGCTATGCCAAATATCTGCCCCTAATTCAGTACCTATTGATCTCTTACCTTTTTTTTACACGTGTTTTATCAAAAATGAAATCCCTAAAATTAATTTTTGGTCCAAAATTTTGGAAAATCCATCACTGAAGTATCCCAGATGTACGATAAAATAAGACGAACACATCGAGAAAAAAATTGAATTACTTACCCAAGGAGAGCAGTTTCCTCTGCTGTCGCGGAAGTTGGCATCTTCCTAAAACCAAAATTTTCTATTTCACACCTCTAAAACTACTTTTACATTATTAAAAAATAAGAAAAAAAATAGTGTTTTTATTTTAGCACTCGAGAAAACTTAATTAGGGGAAAAACGATTTGCATATTGTCTGGGTCAGCTTTAGGTCAACAGAAAATTGATTTTTTAAATAACTTTTCTTCCGCTGAAAATTAGCTTCAATGATGAAATTAGGGAAATCGTAGATATAAAATGCCGGTTCTTCACCAGTGGTGGAGGGGGAAGGCCTAGGTGGAAGGGGTAGGACTGCACTCGGCAATCTAATGACATCGCCTCATTTTCTTCCATTTTAGGCATTTTAAATCTACAAAAGTTTTCTCAGATAATGCTGCGCCATGCACTATCATGCAGCAAATTAAAAAAAAACGATGATTAACCAAAGATACGAAGCTTAGTGCGTAATAAGTGCAGGTGCAACTTACCTCTAAAATAAAAACTTCCAGCAATGAAATAAAAATAAAAATAAAATTGAATGGATTTTACCTTGAGACGATAACTGCTGCTTGTTCTTTCCCTATAAGCGGTTCTGACTGTTTTTGGTTGTTGGTGAAGCTAAATGCTTTCTTGACGCTCTCAATAACATTAAATTTAGTCTCGTTGTTGACCGTGGTCGTCTTGTACACGTCGCCTGTTAGCGACCTGTAGGAGGCTCCTAAGCCCCCCGGCATCTTTTATGAACAACAAAAAATAAATAAAAAACGAAAGAAAAAAAAATGAAAAAAATAAAATTTTTGATTTGGGATCGAACGATGCTCTGCCATGCATAAAAAAACGAGCAAAAATCATGCCGATGCCAATTTTTTTAAACATAAATATTCATTCCTTTATAACTAAACTTCCTTTATCCTATTTATTCCCTAATAGTGTAAAATCAGAAGAAAAAATTGGATGTACAGGTATTCCGCATAAGGGAAAAGTTTAAGTTAGGGGTGGAGTTTTGAAAAAAAGCGGCAACTAATGACGTCATCAGAGTTTCCTCCCTTCTTCAGCCCCCAATCTTTTAGTATAAATTAATTAAAAATAATGTCTTAACATTAATTAAACCAGTGCAGTTCCCTACTTTGCTTCTTAGAACCTACTTTTTAGATGTACTTTTCCCCAAAGCGGGACATTTGGCCGTCACCTACTGAGGACGACGGGACACAACCCTCAAAAGCGGGACTGTCCCGCCAAAATAGGAGGGTAAAAACATATTGCAAGTGCAGAAAACCGTTATATTATTAAAAAGTATAGAAAAAGCGAATTTTATCGG
The DNA here is from genome assembly GCA_014119065.1 of Orius insidiosus. Taxonomy (NCBI): domain Eukaryota; kingdom Metazoa; phylum Arthropoda; class Insecta; order Hemiptera; family Anthocoridae; genus Orius; species Orius insidiosus. The sequence continues at coordinate 12,109 of JACGAQ010002651.1, forward strand.
ATTTTTGGGGGGTGGAAAAAGTTTACTCAAGAAGCCTTCCGGCAAAAAAGGTTCATGAGGTCATCCGAATTTCGGACATCCTATCTAATCTGCCAATTTTTTTTTCCTCATTTTCTCTCACCAGAAGGAAAAAAAATCTTTGAATTTGACCTGTGGGCCGTAAAATTTTTTGAGAAAACAAATTAACTGGGTACACGAAATTTTTCCTGTACAAATTTACCTAAAAATTGAACAATAAACATAAAATTAAATATTATTGTTTAAAAACTTAATTGTTTATTTATTTTATAAAATAAAGAACAATGGAAATGCCCTTGAATATCCCCATGACAAAGATAGAAATTGATCAATAATATTTCCAGGGACATTAATAAAAAAAAAACTTCACCCTGTATATGCGGAACACCCTGTATATCATATATTGACAGCTTTTATTTTATAAAAAAGGGCGTAGTCCCAAATCAAAAAATAGGTGTTTTTGGCTGTGAAGTGTTTTTTGAATTTAATAATTAAAAACAAATAAAAGAAGCATTTTTTTTGGCAATATTGTTTGTTTTTAAAAAATAAAAACATGCAGAAAAAAAGGTTTGAATTAGGCAAACACTAAAAAAACAGCTAAAAACTACCCTGAAAAAACTCGATAGTTAGGAGACTTACCTTTCTTAGTCGCACGCGTCAAAATTTTTACAGGAAATTCTCAAATAAAAAATAAACAATCAATTTTTAAACGAAAAGCCTCGTTTTATTATGTAACTTTCGCTTTTAAGTTTGATTTCGAAAATATAGGTCTCAAAACTCGGACAAGGCTTCACTCTGACCACTGAAAAATTATAAACTCCCGTTTTTTTCTACACCACCCACCCTTTCAGAACTGACAGTGTAGCCAACTTAAATAGACTACCCGACAAATATGTCGGGAAACTTGAAGATCTATATGAAACTTCAAGATCTATATATTTTATCATTTAAAATGTAATTTTAAAACGTAGTTTCAACCTATTTAATTCTAAATTTCTTTTTTTATTAAAGAATATCCCAGAATCTAAATGGCAGTGACGTGTTTGCCGCTTTCTAGAGGGCACGTTTAAAACAGAGATATATCAGTTTAGCCAATTTAATTAGTCAGTATTGAATATTTTTATGAATATTTATCTAATTTTTAGGTTTTTATTGTAAATAATGGTAGTCGTTTGGTATTTTTAGGAATCTAAAAATACTTCTTGTAAAGCATTTAGCGCGTTCTATGGGTGAACTCAGAAATCATCAGAAGTCTCGATTGCTCTAAAGTTCTATATTTTAAATACGACTTATAACTAATATAACTAAATATATTTTAAAAACAAATTATGGGTATATGTACTTTTCAGGTAACACTGGTTGAGGATCTTTTTGGTAGTTGGTAAAACTGGAGAGTCCACTGTCCTGATTCAACAAGTTGAGGTAGTTTCGTTTATTATGTAAGTAGTTTTATTGATTATTGGGGATCTTCCTTCCATTTTTTCTTTATAAAAGAAACTTTTGAACACTATAAATGCTTTTTTAGTTGTTCTTTTATCAAAATCCAATCAACAACTAAAATTGCCAATTGGTCGATTTCTGTAAACTTTGCTGGTACCTGAACAGTTTTCTTTGTTTTACCAATGCGTCTAACGTTTTTTAAAAATCACTTAATTAATATGATGTTTAAGAAGTTTAGATTTAAAGAAGTACCTATCTTTAAGGAAACAAAAGCATAAAAAGATTATGCCTACCAAAGCTACCGATACTTTGGTTGCTTTCATATCCAATAGATCGTGCTGAAGTCGAAGTAGCCAAGCTAAAATTCACAGCAATCTAAGATGTTTATTATACCAGAAGATAGGATTAAAAGTTCTAGTTTGAAGAGCTTCCATCAAAAACTTCCTTAAAGATAAGGAAAAATATAGGAGGGGGAAATATTAAGGAGGGGGAAGAAAGTAGTTTTGAAGAGCTTCCAACAGAAAAAAAGATAGGAGGGGGAAGTATAACGGAGGAGATGTTTAGGGAGGGGAAGTATAACGGAGGAGATGTTTAGGGAGGGGAAGTATCAAGGTAGAAATAATGGTCTTTGTGTGCCCAAAAATCGAGTCAAACGCAGTCATAAAAAAGGGTCTTTGGCCGAAAGCCTAGAAAAAATACAAAATATTGTGTATACACGCTAAAATTCGGTAAAACTGTATTTATCTTCATTTCTTCAATAGTACCGTCTCGGGTGGCTCCAGACAAGTATTTCTTGTTATCTTCTTTTGAAGTGGGTGTATTCTAAAGTATGGCAAAACCTTCGAATAACAATGGTTGCGGTGCAACCGACTTTCTCCATTAAACCTGAGGAATCTTTTATTCCTATCACGTTATATCATCTATGAATCGTGGTGGAAACATAAAGGTGGGTTACGTGCTCACCGCGTTTTCATTATGCTAAACTTTTATTAACTTAGAAAACTTCAAAGAAAGTATTGGCAGACCCAAATCTCCTGAACTACTGGACCGATTTCGAACGTTTCTAGAATTTATGCGGAAGCAGTTTAGGAAATGTGAGGAAGGTGGTTTATATTCTAATGCGGGATCATAAGTCACATTAGGAAGGGCTATGAAAAGAGGAAAGAGGACGAACAAGATTATGGTTATACGCGGACGTGTAATGTCTCTATTTAGAGATGAAGTAGCCCTCAAAGCACCTCTTTCCCTCTTCCCAAATATAGCCATAAATAAGACGACTTTTAAAAAATATATTACGTTCCCTTCTCAACTTTCTTCGACCAGGAAATTTTTTTATATTTTAATTTGGCTCTGTTACGACGTTTTTTGAGGTGAAATGTACATCGGCCAGATTTGGAAGAAGTATTACGATATTTTTTTAAAACCTAGGTACTCTGGGAAAATTTTGGAATTTGCACATCCTCGCAGAGAAAAAAATTAACCCCCTTGTGTCATGAGCTGATCCCATTGGCTGCCTGCTTCTTTTACTAGTTTATGGTGAGATGCTTTATGTTGAATTTGTCGTTTCGCCATAATCGCGTTAGAATATGCCCAAACGACAGAAACAGTTTTATGGCGAAACAACAAGTTTAAAGAGAGGCTTTTATGGTGAGAAGCGGTGACTTGAACTTTTTTTATGTCGACTTGCATTTTTTGAAGTCGTTTATGGCGAAACGCTTTATGTTGAAATGAATTGTGCTCAAAATTTTTCAACTTTTGAGACCTTCATGTTCAATTGCATTATGCCGAAACGCATTATGGTGAAATACCGATTTTTTTTATGTCGAAATGCAGAGTGTATACGTGTCGACATAATGCGGTTCGCCATAATGCATTAGACCATAAAATACCAGAAATTACCATTCAAAATTCTTTGTAGTTGTTCAACTGCTTTAGGTGAAATGCGTTGTTGAACTCCCGTTTCGTCATGTATGTATTTGGATTCCCATAAAATGGAGTAGGAAGCTAAGATTTTTAGTTTTTAGAAATTTTATAAACATTGATGAGAATTTTTTCGGGTTCCCAGGAGAATTCTATATACAAAACAAGGTGAGGATCAATGAATACAAATATCGGTTTAATTAAGGGAAATATGAAAAGGGATCAGAATGCCAAGTAGCAAACAAGTAAGGCGAGGGTGTGGGGGTAGGAGTCTTAAATGAAACTCCTGGAAACAACCACAAAGACCTAATTCTAATTACCTTATGCTAGCCCGAACTTTGAGCCTTCTCATCTCTTTCAACAAGTATTTTGAAATTTAATCGATAATTATAATTAAGTTCGGCCCAATCTCCTTAACGAAAATCGTCGGTTTCTCGGAGAAATTTTCGGTCAACTGTTGCTATCTACGTGACTCGGATGTCCCTCAAGGGCATTTAACTCCATTCCCTTAACGGAGATCCAAGTTGCACTTTTAACGTCGTAAATCTCCAAGGAGTTTCTAAGGGTGGGGGGGTCGAAGGGCGGGGAAGGGCTCCATAAGTAAGTTTACTAGACGTCCGGAGGCGGTAAAACTTGTCCCCAAGCGGACTTTATGTTCAGACACAGCTACAGAATTTTTTTCCCTAAAAATATTTTAAAAAACTACAATAAAATAGATTTTTCCTATTTTCTCCGACCTTGCAAAAGAGAGAGAGGCGAAAAAAAAAAACCAATGCATTTATAATACATACATCAATTTCATTTCTAATGGAATTTCAAACCCATTAATGCTTTTAAAAACACTCTTCCGCCTTTCTATCGTTTACTAATTTTTTAAGAAAAAAATTTTGATTACATCATAAAGCACATTTATCACGTTTTCAAATAAAAGGGTATTAAAATGATGTTTGCCCAGCTAAATATGTTGAATCTCTACTTTTCCGACCCCCAACAAATATATTTTGCTATGTAGGTTTAGCCAACCTAGTTGGAATACTGGTTTGAAGAGCTTCCAACGAAAACTTCCTTAAAGAGAAGTAACAGTATAGGAGGGGGAAGTATATGGGAAAGGGAAGTATAACAGAGGGGGAAGTATAACGGAGGGGGAAGTATAAGGGAACGAAAGTACAACGAAGGGAGGAAAAGTATAAAGGAGGGAAGAATAAGGAAGGGGGAAGTTTTGATTTTTTTTTTTCGAAAATTTTCCGGGTTTTCCTTTTTTTTTTAATTTTCCGAGTTATATTTTTTTCGAAAAAAAGTTTTCGAAAATTTTTTTTTGAAACTTTTTGCGGAGCATGCGCAAAAGGATTTTGACGTCGCGTCGTTAGAATCGTTTGTCCGTCAAATCTGAAGTCCAAATCCTTCTGCGCATGCTCCAATAGTTTAAACCAGCTTCATACTGTGGTTGGAACAAAGTGAATAAATAAATGAATAAATGATCCGATCGAGTCCGCACTATGCTCATTTTTAAGGCAATAAGACGTTTCCTTTGTTTTTTATGCGCACTTTTTGGAAAGCGGGTATTCAGCTCAGTCAGCATTAAAATGAGGTATCTGGGAGGTACATATTCCTTAAATAAAATGGTAAATTTTGAAAGAGGATTCAATTATTCAATGGCTAGAAAAAGCCACAGCAGCGCCTACGTAAAAGGCGACGTTTCCTCCCTGCTAAAATGAATCTGCCATCGGTCATTCGTTTAATTAGAAAGCTCCCATCATTCATATTTCCAAAATATAAACTTTAATGAAGACTCACACATTTGTGATTTCCGTTTCGACCGGCTTTAAAATCACGGTGATCGATTTTGGCGTCCCCTTCGACGCATTTCTGTCGATTTCGTCGACCAGTCCCGAAATAGACGGACAGACGGATTCTTTTGGACCACTGTAGAGAAAAAAAAAGTTTTTTCATTTTTAAGAATATTTTTTGGCTCAACTTACTGATGTGCGATCGAAGGCCGGAATAGACTGATCGTACTCATAGGGCACTCCCCATAAGCATTATAAAACCCCACTTCCGACATTCTATTTAAACTTTTTTTTTTGTCCAGAAAAAAGCGTTCAACAAGTCGTTTTTAGACTAATTGGGCGGAAAAAAGAACCATCCAATTACGACTTTTCTTTCTTAACTCATAAAAAGTCAAGTTTTCACACCCACCCCCTCAGTTCGAATTTTTAAAAGGTCCAGACAGAGAAGTTTTAATACTTAATAATGGCGTAACGCCTTTTCTTTTCCACTTGAAGTCTTAAAAAACCAAATTTATTGGACTTTGTGAGCGAGGAAGAAATGTAAAAGGCCCATCACTTAGGAAAAAAAATTATATTAAAATGAATATTCAGAATTTTTTTTTCTTTTTTTTTCTGCGATTTACATATTTTTAATCCCAAATGGATATTTTGTCGGTTGTCTTCCGGCCGTGAAAGGGAGAGAAAAGAGAACATGAATAATTTCAACACCTTTTGACACTTTACGGGAAAAATATTAAAAAGAAAAAGGGATGACACATTGTGAAAACGGTAGAGCTGAATAAAATATCGAGTTTTTTTTATTAGGAAAGCCTAAAGAATGAAAAAAAAGGGTAAATTTTTAATGTACTTTTTAAAATGTAAATCGCTTCTTCTATGTCAGAATTGTTATTTTTAAACCAGAAATTCCAGAAAAGTGCCCCAAAACCCGCTAAAAAATAATATAAATAAAAAAGCCCGAAAACCCGATAAAATGGAGGTTTCTAATCCAGAAAATCGAGAAAAACGACCCTAAATCCTAAAGTACTTGTTTGAAGAGCTTCCAACGAAAACTTCCTAAAGAGAAGTAACAATATAGGAGGGGGAAGTATAATAGGGGGAAGTATAACGTAGGGGGAAGTATATGGGAGGGGAAGTATAACGGAGGGGAAGTATATGGGAGGGGAAGTACAACGGAGGGGGAAGTATAAGGGAACGAAAGTATACGGAGAGGGATGTAAAGGGAGGGAAAGTATAAAAGAATTTTCAAGTTAGTTTTTTGAAAAATTTTCCGAGTTTTAATTTTTTTCAATAATTTTCCGATTTTTTTTTTCAAAAAATTTTTTAAGTTCATTTTCCGGAATTTTTTTTTAAGTGTCAAGGTAGAAATAATGGGCTCTTTGGCCTAGGGATGTGCCTCTCGTAATGGGTAGAAGAACGAAATTTCTCCCTACACCAAAAGTTCTTTAAAAATATAAGGAGTCTTTGGTGAAAATTTGGTGAAAATCAGACCAACGGTTCGGCCGCAGTGAATTTTTTAAAATTTCAAACAGACATATCTCCGCCATTTTTCGAAATTCAAAAATCGCCCTCGTTTTCTTCTTCACCGGCTAAAGAAATTTGTGAAAATTTGGTGAAAATCGGTTGAAAACTGGGCCGTAAAGTGTTCCGGCAAGCGGCCGGCCGGAACCCAAAAAATGGAGGTTTCCATATTCGAAATCTAGAAAAACCCGACTAAATCCTAAAAAAGTGTTAAACGCTCGAGTACCCGATTAAACCCTGAACGGACTTGGTAGGATTATTAGTTGTAGTTCGAAGTTCTGCATCAAACGGAAAACGCGGGATTTCAGTGAAGAGAACGACAAACGTGGGGTGTTCAAAAAATAAAAGGTTGCAGTTGTATGGCCGAAGGCGTTGTCGAAACGACGCTGAATTTCTTCGTTGAATACTTAAAACGCGTTAACGTTTTACACAAAAACCAAGTTTAGAAGTTAAATTTTTTATTTTGAAATGCCCCCCCGAGACTTAAAAGTACTTAAAATTTTAAAAACTCTTTTTCTCAGAATAGTCTGAAGGAGAGGACATGTCTTTTGCATTCGCAATGATTTCAAGTTCAGAAGAGGAGAAAAAAAAACGGTGGAGGTGGTAAAAAATTACAAAATCCATTTTCTTCACTCCCTCAACCGCATGGAAAAACTCATTTCGAAAAATTAATAACCGGACTTTAATCAGAGCTCGTGCGTGAGTTTACGAGTTAACAAAAGGAGCGGGTTAGAAGGAGAGAGTTGATATTAAAACCTTATTAACTCCCTAGGAGGAAGGGTTTTAGAACTTTGTATGTCCCGGCTAACAACTTCGCTCACGGATTTAAGGTAGCGTAATCCTGATGAGGATTGAGACAAAACTTTTACCTTCCCCCATTTCTTATTTGTCCTCTAATTTCTTTCTCATCATGCAAATATGACAACTCTGACGTTTTTCGAGAATATGACATCTTAATTGCTCTAACGAAAATAGAATCAAGCCCCAAATTACGTTTTAGCCGTTTCTCTGATGATTGCTAATCAACTTAAGGCTTCTCTACCACTAAAAAATTCCAAAAACAAAAGGGCAAAATTAGGGCTTTTCATGTCTGTTTTCAATAAAACCCTCAAAAAGGTCAAAAATGTGATCTTCCTCAAAATATCCACGAAAAAGGGATTTTTTAAAGTCCACTTTTGTACGTCCATCCGATGCAAAAACGAAAGGCATGGATTAAATGAAAATCAAAAGATGAAAACCCAAACTGCGGGGGGAGAAAATCCTCTTACTTGAGCCAAAAGCACGTTTTCACCTTCAAAGTTTGTTTTTCTTAGAAAATCTAATTAAAATTTTAATTTTTTCCCCCCTTTAAAGGTTATAAAAAATAAAATATTGACATTGGAATAAAATTGTCTAATGCTCTATCTTGTCACGTGTGCCCGAGGGAGCGATCCGACCTCTGATTTACCGCTTCCCTTCGAGCTCATCGCATATTTAGAATCCGACCGCCTTTTCCTCTACCCCCATCATCCCCTTCCGATCCGAGACGTTTTAAACATTCAAACGGCTCAAAGGGTCAAGTCGGAAACGTTTCCAAGGATCAATTCATTATTTTTATAAATTTTTAAGGATTACAGGTTTTTTCTCCCTTACAATAAAGTTTATGGAAAGAAACGCGTAGTCTGCTGGTACAGCGGCCTCAAATAGTGAGAGGATGAGTGTATGTCGACATAATGCGGTTCGCCATAATTTGACCATAAAATAGCAGAAATCGCGAGTTCACCATAAGAAATCTCAACATAAAAAAAAATAGTCGAAAACGTTCACCATAATGCATTTTAACATAATACATCTACCATTGAAGAGATTTAACACTTGTCGTTTCCACATAAAATTTGTCGTTTCAACATAACGCAGTTGAACTGGAAACTTTCATCTTAAAGAACTTGTCGTTTCGCCATAAAACTGTTTGGGCATAATACATCTCACATAAACTAGGGACAGCGAAAGAGCAAGCCTATTTTCGCCGTTTAAAACGCGATTATGGCGAAACGACAAAAACCTTAATTGACAGTTCACCATAATGCAATTCAACATAGAGCATCTCACCATAAAGGAAAAGCAAGAGGCAGCCAATGGGATCAGCTCGTTTTATGACACAAGGGGGTAAATTTTTTTCCTCTCGCGAGGATGTGCGAATTGCATTATCGTGAACTGTCCAGTTTTAAGGTTTTTTTCGTTTCTCCATACTCGCGTTTTAAACGGTGAAAATAGGGTCGCTCTTTCGCTGTCCCTAGTTTATGGTGAGATGAATTATGCCCAAACGAAAGAAACAGTTTTACGAAACTCGAGTTTTTAAAATGAAAGTTTCCTTTGAGTTCAACAGCATTATATTGAAACGACAAATTTTATGTCGAAAGGACAAGTGTTAAATCTCTTCTTTATCGCATCCGTGAGGTAGTCATAAAACTGTATCTGTCGTTTGGGCATAATACATCTCACCACAAGGACAGCGAAAGAGCAAGCCTACTTTCGCCGTTTAAAATGCGATTATGACGAAACGACAAAGCCCTTAAAACTTGACAGTCACCATAATGCAATTCGCACATCCTGCGAGAGGAAAAAAATTAACCCCCTTGTGTCATAAAACGAGCTGATCCCATTGGCTGCCTACTTTCCTTTGAATCCTTCATATAGCCAATATTTTCTCCAAAAAATTAAAGGAAAAATACATTTTTTTCTCTTACGTCTTTAAAATGTACTTAAAAAGTTTTTCTTTTCATAAAAGAAATGATTATAAAGCTTCTGACGAAATCAAGTTAAAAAAAAGAAGCTTTTAAAAAGTTTAAAGCTATTTTTTTGGGGAGTCATAATTGAAGTTTGAGGATAAAAAAGGGGGTTTAATGAAAAAATGGCCTTAGGCTAAGATTGATTATCTACATCCTTTGTCTTTTAATAAATTAATTTTTATGTTTAAAACTTAGTAGAATTAAGTAGTTATTGATTTTAGTTTTCTTTTTTTAAATTTTTTCATGAATTTCAAGTGTCAATCAGAGGTTTTCAAGTGGATAATTACATGCGGAACCACCCTTTTTAATGACATACCCTCATTAGCTACTCGAGAAGAAAAAAAAAGTTTTTTACAATTTTTTGTGAAGAGAAAATTTTTTATCGGAGAGACAGAAAAGAATATGTTGACAAGAACACAAATTGAATTTCAACCACGACCTTCAGGGTGTTTCCCCGCACAAAATCTACCTACACGAGTAAGCTAATTTCCAGGCTGCCATTAAATCAGTTTTCACATTTTTATTTATTTTTCCCCACCTTCTACATAACTCATAAATTTCCCGATTTTTTTTAAAAAGGTCTAATCCTCTTTTCTTGTCCAAATACCCTTTAATCTTAATAAACTGCTATTAATAAATTACGAGAAATTATAAAATCCTCGTTTACACAGTTCCTTTCTGGCGTTTTGTGTTTTATTAACTGAAAAAATAAGCCCTGGGGCCTCTATAAAAACTTTTATTTACCATATTTTTTAAATCGTTATACGGAAGAAAACGGGCGTTAACGACCGAAAAGTAATTAAGACAAATTGTTAGACTAGAGGCCCTTTTTCCGTTCGATTATAGCCACTAATGCACTCACAAATCATTTTCGTTAATGAATTTTTAATAAAAGGGATTTTCTACCTTTTACGCAGAAGATTAAGAGTGTGAAATATAAATTTTTAAAAAGCAACACAAAAAACATTAATCCTACCTAGTCCGTTCTAGTCAAACTCTTTTTTTATCTTCGAAAATCTGACATAAGACATTTTCTAAAAAGACACTCACAGTCCGGAATTTGCAATCCGGACGTATTTGCATACGTTTGTAAATAAGGAAATCGAATCGTCGGCTTTTTAAAATTGTGGGATGTAACGAATGGCGAAAGGGGGAAAAGAAAGTAACTAGAAATCGCGCAAATGAAATCGAAAGCCGTTTTGTGTTACAAAGAGGGGTCCACTCAATGAACGGGAGGCGCCCCAAGAGGTGAAAATGAATACATTCCCATAATCTTTTTTCACAAAAAAAATTATACACAATCAAAAACGAGATGTCATAAACGTTGTGTCGTTTCAACAAAACGCAGTTGAACATAAGGAAACTTTCATTTTAAAGAAATTGTCGTTTCGCCATAAAACTGTTTCTAATCTCATCATAAACTAGGGACAGCGAAAGAGCAAGCCTATTTTCGCCGTTTAAAACGCGATTATGGCGAAACGACATAAACCTTAAAACTTGACAGTTCACCATAATGCAATTAGCACATCCTCACGAGAGGAAAAAATTGTGTCATAACACCCTTGTGTCATAAAACGAGCTGATCCTCGCGAGAGGAAAAAAATTGTGTCATAAAACAGCTGATCCCATTGGCTGCATGCTTGCTTTTCCTAGTTTGTGGTGAGATGCTTTATGATGAATTGCATTATGGTGAACTGTCAAGTTTTAAGGTTTTTTTTTCGCCATAGTAAAGTAGGCTTCCTCTTTCGCTGTCCCTAGTTATGGTGAGATTTATTATGCCGACAGTTTTATGGCGAAACAACAAGTCGTCGCGTTAGTTCTAAGACCATAAGTCATTTTTTATCAATTTTGAGTTAGGCATTGTTTCTGATGGTAAATTTTGTGGAGAATCGAATTCCGTTGGTAGATTAACCCTATTACCAACAGAAAACGCGTAGTTCACGATTTAGCCAACAGGCGATGCATTGATTCCAATGAGAAATTAATCCGTATTTGGCTCTCCTGAAAACCTAGGAAAAATGACTTATCCGGTGTTAGAACTAGTATAAAGAGAGGCTTTTATGGTGAGAAGCGTTATGGTGTCTTGCACTTTTTTATGTCGATTGCATTTATTGAAAAAGTCGTTTATGGCGAAACGCTTTATGTTGAAATGCATTATGCTCAAAATTTTTGAACTTATGAGAGCTTTATGTTCAAACGCATTATGGTGAACTACAGATTTTGTCGAAATGCAGATTTTTTTTGTTCATCTGGTTTAGGGCGTAATGCGTTATGTTGAACGGTGTTCTCCCAATTACTTGAGGGAGTTCCCATAGAATCTTCAGACCATTTTTAATTTACCCCAGACTGTCCATAATTTAAAACCATACAATTGTAGAAACCTCCCTTTTTAATTTAGAAGAGCCCTTTCTGAGAGCTGAGCCTTGGTAAAATTATGTTTCAGGGAGTGTACGTGTATTTTCTGCCAAGAGAAGATTATCAAGACGTGGGCCCTAGTTGAGAAAGGCGGGCGGGTGCGAATATGTAACGAGCATACTTGTATGTAAATTTTCCCATAATAATTTTCCAAGACATTATTCCCCGACAATTGGAATAGACTTTATTTTAAAACAAAGGAAATGAGAAAAATAAAATGAATTACATAAATTCAGGTTGTTGACAAGAAAAAAGGGCCATTAATCTCTTTTTTTCCGTCACCTTTTGTCTCTTCTGGAATTATCCTCAATTAGCAAATTGTTTTTCAGCTTTTTAAAAAAAAATTTATTAAATTTTCTTTTGTTTTTTAAATATTTTGTTAAAAACTCGTGTTTGATGGGTGAGTTAAGCCCTGGGGTGGGACATGTCGCGTGTAAACAAACGCTAAGCAATGTAAACATCTTTCCACAAGTAGCAAACATTATCAAAATATACCCAATATCCTCCACGTTTTTTGCTCTGAATTTGCAGTAGAGGTGACCTGTACAGGCTGAACTTTCCGGAAATCGTGCATAAGTCTACGGTGTAGTTTTAATGAGGTCCGAGTTTTCACATTTATGAAAGTTTCTTCAAATCCGAGTTGATTATCGGGGCAAACTTTAATCAAGGAAAGAGGGTTGCCATGTTTCCTACCAGAAACAAGGGGGGTTTGAGTAATTAAAAATCTGTTAGTCAAGGGATCTAGTTCATAAATAAGGGTTTTGAATAACCTAAAATTATGGCCAGAGGGTCAAAAGCGTGTGAAAGACGAGAGAGAAAAAAATAGATTTCATTTATTAAAAAGAGGTCCAGAAGTTTTTTTTTCCGAAAACTCATTAAAGATAAAGAAGGCACTTTCTCGGAATCGCTTTTGAATAGAAACGTTTTGACAGTTGAGACGGGAAAAGGGGGAAATCTCGACTTCAACCCACCTTCCCAATAAGCCTTTTCATGATTCAACAAGTGTATGATACCTGCCAGTCATACGTGAAGAGAGAAAGGACATAAGTAGATGAGAATTCTGTCCGAAAACTTTTATTTTTAAGACGCTTTCAAAGGATTGTTCTTAGGGCTTAAGAAGGTCGGAATTTAATGATTCAACGGTGGGTCACACTCCCTTCTTGTCGCTTTCTCATTATAAATTAAAGGAAAGAGACCTCGTTAAAGAAAATCGTTCGTAACAACTCCATCGATCCACTAAACGACTAAACTCCGACCCTTATTTTCTCTTTATTACTCAACAAATTGTTCCAACTTGTCAGGTTTCGTTTTTTACATTGTTTTCAGGAGTACCAACAGACTCCTCATAGTCACGTGCACTATTTGCAATTTCAATCCGCGTTATTGGAGGATTTGACTTTGATTGGTATCATCCGTCTCTGATGGAATTCAACATAAGCTAGTAATAAAAAATTCAATTATTTTTTAAAAAGAAAGAAAGTAGTTGAGTTTGTCAAGGATGGATAAAATTGGGTGTAGGTCGGTTGAGGTCATAAACGTACTTTCACCGCCTGTAGAAACAAGTTCAAAACGAGAGGGACGCTGTTATGTGAAAACCTAGGAAAGTTGATGACGCACTACTAAATTTATGCGTCAGAAATCTTTTTAAGGATTTTTCAATTATTCACACTTTTATGCACCTAAATTCAGAAAAAAACGATAGAAATGGGCTTTCTGCCCATGGGATGTCCCTCTCGCAAGGGGTGGAAGTATCAAATTTCTCCCTACTACCGAATTTGTAAAAAATATAAGTATTTCGTTGCGTTAGTTCTAACACCGGATAAGTCATTTTTATCAATTTTGAGTTAGGCATTGTTTCTGATGGTGAATTTTGTGGAGAATCGAATTCCGTTGGTAGTTTAACCCTATTACCAACAGAAAACGCGTAGTTTACGATTTAGCCACAGGTGCATTGATTCCAATAGAATTAATCGGTATTTTTGCTCTCCTGAAAACCTAGGAAAAATGAGAGAGCCGGTATTGGAACTTGTTCACCGTTTGAGGAAGATTTGTGAAAATTTGGTGAAAATCGTTGAAAACTGTAGCCGTAAAGTGTTCCGGAAAAAAAGCAACGGCCGGCCAATCGATTGGACCCTACGGGGTCTGGAAGACCCTTCCAAAAACCCGGCATGGAGGGTAAAACAAACTTCTTTTAGGAGGTTAAGACTAAAACAGCAGTGCTGTAGGCGGTATTCAACGCAACTTCTTCGATGGGGGGGGGGATCGAGAATACAGTACACAGCCCCCATTTTTGTGAATTTTCAAAACAAGTGAAAATTCGATAAAATTGTGCCCTCTAGTGTTAGAAAAAAATTTGTCATTTTGACCCGAGAAAAAGCGTTAGTTGAAGGTATACATGAAATTTTTGTAGGAATCGTAAGGACCAATTTGGTGATGTAGAAGCTAGTAGCGAACTCCAACGGGACTTAACGAAGTCCCGTTTGTGCCACCATTTTGAATAGGATTAAGAAAAAAAGAAAAAGGTTATAATGTTTTTTCTGAAATTTTGGGTTATATAATAATTTTTTTGTAAATGATTGGAAATTCCGTCGAAAAGAATGTCGACGTGGTACCATGTGGAAGAAGTAACTTGTTGCATCCTAGCCAGTACGCATGCGCCAGACGACGTTTAGTAGGAGGAAGATCGCTTTCACGTTCAGTCTTACCGTATCCCTCACGTCTACCATACCCAATAAACGCGAATCTTCTTTTTATAAAAACGCCAAAATGTGCACGTCTTTGCCTTTTTACGTGGCCGCACTTACGGTCGCGTTTTTCGCGGCGGTCGCGATCGCAAACGAGCTCAAAATCGAAACTTTGTACGCCCCGGAAGTTTGCGATAGAAAACCAAATCTGGCGATATGCTCACAATGCATTATACCGGCACGTTGAAAGACGGCACGAAATTCGACTCAAGGTAATAAATCGTATTTTTTACATGATAAAACATGCTTTTCTGGCAGGACTTGTCTTGCATACTTTATCCGAAAAAAAGCGTTTACCTCCGATACAGTTAGCCCTGGTAAAAAAATGATATAATACTTTCTATTTTTAATTGGATTTGCCATTTATCAAGTAGAAACTTTTTTATAATTCTTGATAAAATGAATTTTTTTCATTGACTAAAGTAATTATTTTGAAAGTCGAATCTGTTAAATTCCCAGAAAAAAAATTGCGAGGGTGTTATGCAACACTTTCAGTTATGACGTGTAAAAGAGAAAGTGATTTTTGGTAAAACCTGCCCGAAGTAAAAGGACTCCCCTCTTCTGAAACGTTTTATCAGTTTTTTTTAAAGCCAACTTCTTATCAATGATAAGAAAAGAGTACCGGATAATCCGAGATCGGAAAATCGGGGCAATAAATTGAGAAACTTTTCACTTGTGAATAAAACGTTTATAAATTAAAACTAACGCTTTCCGTTCCCTTTAATTAAATACAAAACGGAAAAAATAGTTTAGAAGAAAAACCGGGGGATAAAAAGTTGGGAAAAGTCTGGGTTGTAAAAAAGAAATTCAACGGAGGTAAAGAAAAGGGAGAAAAAAAAGAGTAACCTCAGGCGAGACCGAAAGTTTTTCATAACCGCCGCATAAAAGAGGCGCCCTTCCGCCTTATTTTAGACAATGAGCAAATTGAGGGGAAAAATGACAATCTCAGTGGGGAAAGCCTTTAAAGCCTTAAGTAGCCGATTTAATCTACCAATGAAAGTATCAATAAAATTCTTTTAGGTTAAGAAGGTTATATTTTGGTTATAGACGTTTGGATTGGTTGAGATTTGACAGAAAAAGCGTCTTCGGGGCCAGACATTTCATGGGTAATCGAACCCTACGTCTTTCGGAACGGGAAAGGAATTTACATAGGGAAAGGTATTAACTTGACTTCCTCCGCAATTGCTACAACCTCCTTCAGAGTATCTATTACACTAATAGACGCACTCCACTCCGTAGGGGAAATTTCACGGCTTGTTTCCCTTCCACAACGGCTTTAATTAAATCGCTTTTGAAAGCCATATTGTATCTTTTTTAGAAAGGTGATTTTTTATTTACTTTATAGGTCGAATTCGTCAAAAAGATGTTTTCTTGAAAAAGTTTTCGTGATCTGATATGATTTCTTGGACCCTCGGGGCGATTCTTCCGGCAGTTTCTAGACAATCTTTCTTACCATTTACAACAAAGTTTGACTATTTTCTTTTCTCGAATTAAATGTTGAAAAAGCGGACAAAGGAAACCTTGAACTTTATATGTGTTATTTTTCCATTTTTTTAGTCAGGATTGTTGGAGAGGTCGGGGTCTAGACCGCTTCTTTTACTATGGAAAAACAGTGTTGCCAACCGAAAACTAAATAAACATAGGTAGTATAGAATTTTAAGTTTTGAGTGAGTTTTTATTTCCAAAGGAACAAATCGTCGCTTTAGTTCTAACACCAGCTATCACATTTTTTATCAATTTTGAGTTTGGCATTGTTTCCATGGTAAATTTTGTGGAGAATCGAATTCCGTTGGTAGTTTAACCCTATTACCAACAGAAAACGCATAGTTCACGATTTAGCCAACAGGTGATGCATTGATTCCAATGAGAAGTTAATCCGTATTTTGGCTCTCCTGAAAAGCTAGGAAAAATGAGATAGGCGGTGTTAGAACTTAATAACCAAAATTTTGGCTAAAAACCCTCAAAATTTTATGAGATTTGGATAAAAACGGCAAAAAAACACGCGAAAAACTCTAGAAAAACCTGTTAAAAACGGGTTTCCTGTCCAAAAAACCGAGAAAACCTACCAAAAATGCTGTTTAAAAGAGGACGTCTTTACATCCCTATTTTCCCTCCCGCAACCCGTTGAAAACACAAAACTCGAAAGTTGTTACTCGTAATCACGAGTGGGGGAGCTTTAAAATTTGAAAGGGAAGAAGGGCTTTTCTTCATTAAGGGTCGTTAGATGTTGGAAATAGGTTAACTACATTTTAACCCGGACGCCTTGGGACACTACAATATTCATCCTCAGGTTCATGTCTTGTCAAGATAAGGCGGGTGCGCTCATCAAATATTTAACCGAGTTTTCAAGTTTAGCGTTGAATTAATTGCACACCAAAATAAGGGGTGAAGATAACCGCAAAACCTTAAAAACACCAACGAGAGAAAACTCGTGGAATATTTAAATAGACATTTTTTCCCCTTCATTTTTAAATTCTATACTAATTATTCATTCAACACAAAAGTTCAAATTTTTGTTTAATTTCTGTTAACTTTTTTTATATAAAATGCTGAAAAATCATTAGCACCATAGTTTATTCTTCACCTGTTTATACAGGGGATCCTTTTCGTTCATCTAATTGCTTCAAGCCTCTGATGAATAATAATTGCTGTCGTCCCGAGTTTATTTCATTAGCTTCCTAAATGCGGGAAGCATAAATAATCTTTTTAATTTTTCCTCCTTTAAAAAAAATATTATAAAAAGAAACCTGTGGAAAATCACCTGAATTAAAAAACTAGCTTAAAATTAATTAAACCTACATAGTTTTTTGTGTTTTTTCCTTAAAAAATAACTAGAATTCACTCAAAGAAATTTTAATTAGTTTTAATTTCTTTATAAGTGAGGGAAAAAACTCTGAACAGAGTTTATTCTTTTGAAATCGTGGATTATTTTTCATTAATTTTTTCCTCTTCACACAAATACACCTACAGTTCTACCAACTGAACCTCTAAACGCCTTAGTATCTAATTTTTAAGCCGACCTTAATCTTTAAGCTCACAGGTCCACCCCAAAAGTGGCCATTTTTGTAGGCGTCAGTTATTATTATTTGTATAGTACAGTGATTATTATTTATTTCCCTCTCATAAAAACACCTACAGTTTTACCAACTGAACCTCTAAACGCCTTAGTCTAATTTTTAAGCCGACCTTAATCTTTAAGCTCACAGGTCCACCCCAAAAGTGGCCATTTTGTAGGCGTCAGTTATTATTATAGTACAGTGATTATTATTTATATAGTATTTCTCTCATAAAAACACCTACAGTTTACCAACTGAACCTCTAAACGCCTTAGTATCTAATTTTTAAGCCGACCTTAATCTTTAAGCTCACAGGTCCACCCCAAAAATGACCATTTTTAGGCGTCAGTTATTATTATTTTTATACAGTGATTATATTTATATATATTTCCCCTTCTCATAAAAACACCTACAGTTCTACCAACTGAACCTCTAAACGCCTTAGTGTCTAATTTTTAAGCCGACCTTAATCTTTAAGCTCTCAGGTCCATCCCAAAAGTGCCATTTTGTAGGCGTCAGTTATTATTATATTATTATTAGTATTTCTCATAAAAACACCTACAGTTCTACCAACTGAACCTCTAAACGCCTTAGTATCTTATTTTTAAGCCGACCTTAAGGTTAAGTTCACAGGTCCACCCCAAAAATGACCATTTTTTAGGCTTCAGTTATTACGTGAAAAATTTTACATTTCTAGCTGTAGTTTCGGAGGAAATGAGGGGAATAAAAATAGAAAAATTGTCTTAACTCTACAAAAGGTCGAAAAGAAACAAGTTAATCCCCATTTTCTCTTATTTATGTGTTTTAGGTAACCTTAAACTTCTTTTCTGAACATAAAACAACAAAAGACGTATTTTTGACCACCAAAAAAAATTAAGTGGTGATGAAAAAAAGAGCAACAGGTTGTTTGTAATTACAAAGGGGAGGACAAAACTCCCATTATTGAGCTGACCCCTAAATCCCCCTGAGAGGAAAAGGCCTTTTTAACGCATAGATGTCTTTAACGGAAAAGTTTCGACGGTGAAAAGTTCTCTTGCATGTGTCGGTTTTCTGGCTGGGGAGCGGTGGCGAAAGCAATGCATATTTATTAGGTTTTGTTTAAAATCCTTTTGTTAAGGCGAGAGAATAATATTCACCTCACGTATACGCATAAAAAAAAAATTATCCAAACATCCGTTTCATTTAATTTCCGATCAAATTTAAAAAAAATCCCAGGTTTTATTGTTTTTTAAATTTTTCCGTTTTCTCTTCTTTTGAGTTAATTTGTTTTGACATTTCATTTCTAGTTTATTTCCCATTAAAACGTTGACAAACAAGTCCTGGGGCTATTTTAATCTTCCTATGGGTTTAATTTAAAGTTATAGCCTTCGTATAACCTACGTTTTAATATCTAAAAGTATTAAATTGGACATTTTCAGAGCCAAAAATGAGAGTTAAAATAGTTCTGTCACAATGGTTTTCTTCGTTTTTTGGCAAAGACTCTTTTATGATATTCTTAAACCAGGAATCTAAGGGTCCGTTATACCACTTAATACGGCGTCTTTCTTTGAAGTTTTGCTCCAATTTTGCCAGAAAACTGTTGTTTTTTTTTTCATCCACCGATGAAATAACCCTACATAGATGAAAAGTCATTTTTAAGCCTATTTCTCGATTTTCTCACTTATTGGAAAACTTAAAGCAATAAATTTACACGTCACTGGCCTAGAATTTACGACTAAGGCGTTATTGAGCTTTTTCGACCCGTAAACTTATCTAAAATATGTATTTTTTCTCAGATTTTCTATTCAGAGTATTTTAAAAGTTTCAGGGGTTGAAAAAAAATTATAACGAATTTTTAATTAAAATGATGAATTTTTAGGTTACAAATTATCTTAAATCCATTAGAAATGACCTTTTTATTTTATTAATTTCAAGTGTTTGTTATCGATTTTTGCGTTATTTTAAAGGGAAAATTGATATCCACTTCAATCATCAAAATTAACGATGAGCGAGGTTTGTTCCGCTATAATACTTTTGTCCAATGGCAAAGATCAATTTAATCCTATAATCCTCTAATAGAAACCCAACTTCTGAAGGGGGGGGGATTACGAGGGTCTTTTTCGACCTTTTTTTTTGTGCAGAAAAGTGGAAATAATACGTTTTCAAACGACATTTTATTGTTTACAATTGGATTAACCGGATTTTGTTTACTTATGACGTCGGAGTTCTCGTCTTTACCGTCCTATGACGTCACATGAGTTCTCTCGTTTACCGTCTATGACGTCATCGGAGTTCTCTCTTTACCGTCCTATGACGTCATCGGAGTTCTCTCCTCCGTCCTGTCCTTCTCCTTTTTAAATTATAATTCTTCGCCATTTTGGCCTATTTTTCGCCGAAATTTTTTACTAGATTTTTTTTCAATTCACTAAAACAGCTTTAAATAATCCCTTTTTTTTCTTCTCGAGACGAGGTACTTTTAAATTAAATCCAAGGATTAAAAAAAATTGTGAGAAATCCTCACTTTCACTTTTCGACCTGTTTTCGTAAACGTTTCACTCATCGTTGCCGATTTAATTATCGATGACATCATTAAAGTGACGTCTCATGGAACATTGGGTTCTATAGTCGACAAGATTTTCGGAATAATTAATTTGCTGTCCGAGGTCACCTTTTGTCTGATTATCCACCCTTAATTATTCTGTCAATACTGAATCTACCTTTATCGCATAAAATATTCGTTTTTACCTTTTAAATGGTACATAATTTTGTCGTTGTAATTATAAAAATCTCGATAAGAAAGAAAGCTGCTTTATTTCGTTGAGCACGACATATTCGATTTAATTCCCCGCTGCTATTTTCCTGAAGTGATGGCAATTTTTTTGAATGGAGAAAAAGGTGAGAGGGAAACGCAGAATTGGCCATTTTGAAGATTTAGAGCATCAATTGTCATTTAAGGCGGCCGTTTCGTAGATTTTTATGTTTATTGTTCATATTTTTTTCCCTAAAAAAAGAGGCTGGTGGTCAACGAGTGATTATATTAAAGTTAACAAGGGAGGGGGGTGGTTGCGCGGCTGTTGGGGTCAAACCTCGGGGGGATTGTCTCACATGAAATGTCCGAACTTGTTAACAAACTTCATTAAAGTTGCGATAACGGAGTGGGGATGAAGGGTGCGGAGTGGGGGAAACGCGACAAGCGAAGCCCTTCCACCCAGTCCAGAACACCATAAACTATGCTCTAAATGTGATACATACAAATGGCGTTTTTAAATTTAAATGCGATTTTACCAGAAATTTCCCTTTTTTTTTTCTCCGTTTCTTTCTGAGATAGTTGCACGTATGGACTTTTTATTCAGGCATGGGTTTTACCCCTCTCTGGATAACATCCGACCCTTTTTCGCTCGTTTCCTCAGGAAATACCTAACCCCTTTCATTAATTATTAAATAAACTCTGATCATAATTTAATAGACCACACTAAAAGTAGGGTCAAAAAAGTCGTAAAAGTGGGGGAAAAAAATTTCGAATCGAAGAACCGAGTAGAGAGTTAAAAGATGAAGTTAAAAATATTCTCCTTAAAATTGAAAGAAAACTCTGATGACGTCATAAATCTCAACTCATGCCGGAAACTGTTAGAAACATGGAGGTAAAAATAAACGGGAGAGAGCGTTGGTTGGAAAAGTCGGGAGGTAAAAAGGTTACATTACTGTTTCAATGCCAGGTGACCGTTTGGCTTCACTTTTTTGACGATAGGCTTCCTTCAGTTTATTCTTACCTCCATGGTTATGGCGCTGAGGGGGAGAACACCGTTTAACATAACGCATTTCACCCTAAAGCAGTTGAATATAAAAAATCTGCATTTCGACATAAAAAATCTGTAGTTCAATGCGTTTCGGCATAATGGTGAACGGTAATTTTGCAATTTTATGGTATAATGCATTATGGCAAACTGCATTATGTCGACACAGTCGACAGAAGTTGCAAAAAAAAGAAATCCTCTGCCTTTTGAGGGAAAATAATTTGTCATATTCTTAGCCCACAAAGTCAATTTAATATTTTTTAAATTTTCTTGTTTCTGACATATTTTTAAAGTCTAAAATTTATATATTATTCAAAATCCTCCATCTTCTGAATTTTCATTTGTTTATTAATATTTAATGTTTAGTAATAAATGAAGTGAAAAAAGGAATGACAAATCTCTCAAAAGTCTCTCTCCCAGAGTGAGATTTAATTGAGCCCTTATGAAAAATCAAGTAGCCTCCAAAGGAGGATGTTTCGAAAAAGAAAATTTTCCACCATGAAAAACAATGAAATTTTAAAAAGCTCGATTTAGAAAATGGAACTTTTAAATTTTATATTGGAGAATATTCGGAGTTAATCGATATAATGAATCGATTTCTAGATGAAGGGATGCCATTACCCAAGGGAGATAACTTGATAGACGTCCGGTATGTAAATTCGCTATACGAAATTAGTTTTGTATTATTTTTTGAATCAAAGAACTAATTTAAGGTGAGTGGTCATCGACTTGTTATTCCTTAAGCGACTCCAATAAGGAAGCTGAGTTCAAATTACTGAAATACCTTTGAAATAAATATAAATCTTGTTCCTCCCACCTTCCTTTTGGGGGAAGGACTTTAATATTCTCTCCATGTTCACCACCACCCTTCTTTTTGACTTTTCTACTCGAAGAAAACCCGAAGATTTTCACCTGATAGAGACGCCACTGTTAACATCTCGTTTTATCAACTTCTCAAAAATAACCTTTAAAACCTCAACATAAAAAGTGCCGAATCGATCTTAGAAAGCTTTTTCATGTTTTGATTATAATTGCGATGGAGAAAGCGGTGAAAGCACGTATGTGTCGATTTAAGTCTTTTTTTAAAAAATAAGTTCTCTTCATATTACGATTTTTTGCCATCATTCTTTGTGGATTACCGTTGAAAAATGGAATGTTTGTGTGGTTGAAACCTCGGGATTTCCCCGCTACGTTTGCCATCGGATTAAAGGCGTAAGAAAACGTTTAGAAAAGGCGACGATATATTTTAGAACAGTCCGGATATAAAAAACAATGCAAGTCTTAAAGCTTTCGTGGGAAACTCGTAGAAAGGGACTCTCCCCCCTTTTTATGAAGTTTTCCTCGCTTATGTCTACTAAACGGTCTTGAACTAAAAATGTATAAAAAACTCTTTTTCCAAACTAATATTATTTCTCAGAAATAAACTTTTACCATACTCGCTAAAAACATTAAATTTTTTTAATAACTGCAGATGATGGGAGAAAACCGTTCAAACGCATTTCGCTCTAAAGCAGTTGAACATAAAAAATCTGTAGATCACCATAATGCAATTGAACATGAAGCTCTCGAAAGTTCAAAAATTTTGAGCATAGTGCATTTCACCATAAAGCGTTTCGCCGTAAACGACTTTCAATAAACTCGACTTAAAAACACCATTCTCACCATAAAACCTCTCTTTAAACTTGTCGTTTCGCTATAAAACTGTT
The DNA here is from genome assembly GCA_014119065.1 of Orius insidiosus. NCBI lineage: Eukaryota > Metazoa > Arthropoda > Insecta > Hemiptera > Anthocoridae > Orius > Orius insidiosus. The sequence continues at coordinate 35,254 of JACGAQ010002651.1, forward strand.
TCTATCGTTTGGCATAATACATCTCAGCATAAACTAGGGACAGCGAAAGAGCAAGCCTACTTTCGCCGTTTAAAACGCGATTATGGCGAAACGATTAAAACCTTAAAACTTGACAGTTCACCATAATGTTCAACATAAAGCATCTCACCATAAACTAGGAAAAACAAGCAGGCAGCCAATGGGATCAGCTTGTTTTATAATCAAGGGGGTTTTTTTTCCTCTCGCGAGGATGAGCGAATTCCATTATGGTGAACTGTCAAGTTTTAAGGTTTTTGTCGTTTCGCCATAATCGCGTTTTAAACGACGAAAAAAGGCTTGCTCTTTGGCTGTCCCTAGCTTATGGTGAGATGTATTATGCCCAAACGACAGATACAGTTCTATTAAAGTTTCCTTTATGTTCAACTGCGTTATGTTGAACAAATTTTATGTCGAAACGACAAGTGTTAAATCTCTTCTTTATGGCGAGATATATTATGTTCAAATGCATAATTGTTAACGTTTTCGACTATTTTCTTTGTGTTGAGTTACAGATTTTTTATTGTGAACGGTAATTTCTGCTATTTTATGGTCAAATGCATAATGGCGAACCGCATTATGTCGACACGTGTACACTCCAGCAAAAATGGGAAGAAAAGTTGAGATATTGGCTCTTTTTTTCGCCTTAAAAACTGTCCAAAAATTTATTTAAAAAAAGAAAGAGGGTGAATTATCGCCGGAACCCTGGGTACGATAAAAACGTCGGGGGCAATAATTGATTCCTCCCGAAAAAAAAGCAGGGTGACCATCTGCAACTTGTTTTTCAAACAAGAAAATCCTGCAGACGCAGAATTTTGTATGATATATTGAAGTCTCTAAAACTTTATTTATGGCGGTTTCAATTTACATGAAAAAAATTTAGCTATTGATATACATGGTCAAACGCTTTTTTCCGCTTTCAAAATACCTTCGGGGTACCTATTTTCTCCCTGTTTTACTACAAAGCATTACAGAATGAATAAATGGGATTTGTATAATAAAGTTTGGCGATGGGTCGTCCTTTGAGACGATCGAGCCCAAGGCACCGTCTGCTTTCTCCCTCATTAAGTCATCCAAGTTACCCTAAAAGCTCCCCCTTTTCCTCCCTTTGTACGCCGGACATACATTTCCCTATAAGAACCGACCTTTTTTTTAAAAAATATACTCTCCGTAAAAATATATCTAAAATGATTGATGCTACCACATTTTCAACGTTGTCTCTATTGCTCTCATAATTCATATTTATGCGCCCTTTTTTTCATGGTGTATTAATTTTATTTTTTTTTTGTCCAGGTGAATATTAAGACGATTTCTAAAATTCACACAAAGGAAGAGGTAAAACTGATCCTTTCAAATGAAAATCGAGGATCATTAGCCAATGAGATTCGAGGACTCCTTAAGTCTACCGCCCCGGAGGGAAATCTGAAGTATTCCTTTAATTAAAGAACAGTTCAAGGACACCTTGAGAAAAGGGTTCCTTTAACGTACTATTAAGAAACGTAATTTAGATTTAACTATTAAGACGATTTTAAATTTCACACGAAGAGGTAAAACTGATCCTTTCAAATAAAAATCGAGGATCATTAGCCAATGAGATTCGAGGATCTTAAGGTCTACCGCCCCCGGAGGCAAATCTGAAGGATTCCTTTAATTTAAAGAATCAGTTCAAGGACACCTTGAGAAAAGGGTTCCTTTATTAAGATCACTTTTAAATCGGCTTCCCCTCATTTTCCTTTATCCGAGAGAAAAAACCAGGTTTCCTTTAATTCAGCGATAAGAACAATTAAGTTTCAAACTCGGTCTTATTTCAGGACCCTTTTTAAAATTATCATCCCCCGGCTGCCAATTCTTATCGGGGAAACATTTTTACGGAAAAGTCCTTTTTCTTTATTATCTTAAAAGGGGTAGAGGCTATCAAGATTAAATAAAATATAAAGTTAGATACAAATCTTACCGTCTTACTACTATTTATACTGCAAAAGTCAACAATTTATTGTTTATCTTAGGACGCTTGAAATTTTTAAAAAATTTTAATTTTATTAAAAATAAATTTACCCCCCCCCCCCCCCGAGAACTGTTTGAGCCTCAAATTTTGCCAATTTTGGGTTTTAGGAAATTATTTTTTCGATCAGGGTTTCTTTGTTCTTCAATTTTCGTGGGCCTTTATCGCCTCTTTTATGTATGAAATATAATAAACTCTTCAAAAGTAGTTTTTTCTTATTTTTATTCAAATGTTTAAAAAAAAAAAAAGTTCGAATTTTTTTTTTTAAGAGGAATTTAAAAAAAAAAGGGTTTCAGAATTGCCGGAATTTCAATAAGGGACAACGAATTCCTTTTTTAAAATCGATTTAGCCCTTGTTTTATTAGACTGTGAGTCAACACCCCCCCCCCCCCCAAGTGTAAATCACTCATAATTTCGACGTTTCAAGTTTTTTTTCTCAATTAGGTGACGATCGAAAATTCTGGGTCTAAAATTACCAAAGAGCTGCAGAGAATGTTTGAAAATGCACTTGAAAAGCAATATGCATTTTACAATCCTGACGAACCCCCCCCCCCCCCCCATCAAATTACACAGAAGCCAATGGAATAATTTTAATGGAGGACCGAACCGTAAATTAACTACGCTTTTATTGGCTTCAAAAAGAATTTTTTTTATTCCCTTCAAAGTTTTAATGGTTTAAAAAAACTGTCACTTCTCAACTATTAAAATTTCATTATGCCCTAAAGGGTATACCATAGGCGGCGTTTTTAACTTCCTTAAAGAAGTTATTGTGTTACCCTCGACGTCGGGTTTTTGGGGAAGGGTCTTCCAGACCTCGTAGGGTCAATTCGAATATTGATCTTTACCGATCTCAACTTTGTCTTTGATGCCGGCCGGCCGTCCGTAAGTAGCATTTTTCCGCACATTTTACGGCCACAGTTTTCATCCGATTTTCAGCAAAATTTCACAAAAATTTCTTTAACCGGTGAAAAAAACTAACGAGGGGATTTTTGAATTTCGAAAAATGGCGGAGATATTTGAAAAAAAATTCGCTGCGGCCGTTGGTCCTTTACCAATTTTCTACTCCTTGATTTTTACGAATTTTGTAAGAAAA
>JACGAQ010002652.1:0-38362 GCA_014119065.1 Orius insidiosus
CCCCGACTAAGCCCCCGACTAGGCCCCCGACTTGGCTTAGGCCCCCGACTAAGCCCCCGACTAGGCTCCACGGCGGACCCCAGCCCAAACTTTAACGATGGTTTTGATTTTCACGGCGGCGGCGGCGGCGGCGGCGGATGAGCAACGGAGAAGAAGGAGTTTAAAAGCCCATGATCGCTCTAGGAAGAAGCACAGTAGTGGAAAAGCACTCGTAGGAAGAAGACGTCTCCAACCGTTGAGCGCACAAAATTTATCTTTCTTAAAAAGTATCGGATTTCATCCTAAACAATGAGCAGCAGCTCTTCGATTCTCAACATTGGCCAAGGGGCGGTCTTTGATAACAGTATAACCAAGATCGAATATCATACTCATTTGCCGTATTCATCGACTAGTTTCGACCACTGCAACGAAGTCAGGATTCCGATTCAACATCAGGATAATTACATACTTCCCTCTCGCAGTTTTCTCTACGTGGAAGGGTTTCTGCTTAAAAAAGACGGAAGCGGTCCTAGTGAATATTATACACTCGCTTCAAACGGTATTGCTCACGCTTTCGACGATATCCGTCTAGAGTTGAACGGCACGACAATCGACGAGTCGAGAAACCCCGGATAACCACGACTTTGAAGAGTCTGCATCCGCGTCGAGAGCTTACGTTCAACAGTATTACCTAACGCAGGATGGATCGCAGCAGCAGCAGATGGCCTCAACCCAATCGTTGACCCCAAAACTGGGTTTTTTAACGCCTGCGTACCTCTAAACGGGCTATTGGGATTTTTTGAAGACTACGATAAAATTTTATGCTCGGTTTCACTCGACCTTGTACTTATCGATCGAGAAACGATTTGAATTCGATCGTACCGCTAGCTGGCGCCGCCGCTGAAAAGTAGCCGCTGAAGAAGTTCGCATCGAGATTAAAAAGATCAGCTGGAAAGTGCCGTATGTGAGCGTCGAGGACAGAAGAAAATTGAACTTTTATCCTACTTGGAAAAGGGTAAAACGATTTCCCTACCTTTTCGAACGTGGGCCTATCACTGTAACCCTAATTTGCCGGTGACCAATAACATAGCTGGCTCGTGAAATCGTCTTCTCAAATAGAGAAACCTCGCTACGTGCTTTTAGCGTTTCAAACCGATAGAAATAACAAAAAAGATAAAAATTCGAGCGAGTTTGACCATTGTAAAGTTGTAAACATCAAAGTGTTCCTCAACAACCAGTGCTTTCCCTACGACGATCTCGGATTAGACTTTGAAAACGGGAAAACATCGATACTTTACGAAATGTATTCAAACTTTAGACAATCCTACTACGGCCTCATCAACAACGCTCACGATTCTGCGCCAGCTCTGAGTCCTTTGGAGCTTAGAAGAGACGCTCCGATATTTGTCATTGACTGCTCAAGACAAGTTGAAAGTCTCAAGGCCGCCCCAGTCGATATACGTATAGAAATAGAGAGCGCACAAAATTTCCCGGCGAACACCACCGCCCATTGCGTTATTATCAACGATCGATTATGTCAGTATAACCCTTTGACAGCGTGGTCCGTAGATAATAAAATCGGATGGATGGAAGAAAAAGGAATCATTCACTCGAGAAGAGATGAAGAACGCGGTTGTAGTGGATTTTCAAGGTTTTCAAAACCCGAGGGAGGACATCGCCGCCATTTTATTGTCAAAGAGCTCGCCATCGTGGACCTTAAAACAGGAAATTGCGGACACTGGATTTTCCTACCACCTTCACCATCAGAGAGACGTGGAGATATCATCGAGCAAATTTTTGGTGTACACGAAACCATCATTCGCTATCGACAGATGAAGGTTGTGTCTTATAGCCGTCTCAGGAGTATTTTGGGAGAGTATTTAAGAAGCTACTCTCTTATTTTTGTCAAAGGAAAGGAAAATCCGATTTTTTAAGAACGTACTTTCACCACTCGGAAAATAAACAAGTTGTTGATATGGACTTTTTTCCGTCTTGGCGGAAACTCGAGATCCCTAAATCTTATTTTTGCTTACGTCATCACTGTCAAAATACGTTTTGTTGTGCGTTAGCACTCGCTCGCTTGTACAGAGAAAAAGTTTTAAATGAAACTGATGTTATAAATTATTATTGCGATTAATCAAATAAATCTGATCTTTTTTTATACCATGACTCTATTTTATGCATAATATCCCTTTTAACCTTATTTGCACTTTTCATGGGAATATCTCCTATGACAAGCTGCCTTCGATCATCTAACACCATCAGCATTATTTGTGATGAGAGTGAGAGAGAGGAAAATTACTTAAGTTTCCCGGCTAATTATTTTCCTTTATTCAGTTTCTTGCTCTTGTTCAGTACAGATCGAAAATATAATTAAGTAAAAAAAAAAAAAAAAAATGTTTGCTTGTCAAGTTTGCGAAAAAGTTTTCTCGCGAAAAGTTAACATGCTTAAACATGCTTCCTCTTGTCAAAAAAGAGGAGGACCCATCAAATCGCGTCAGACCCCAAAATGTGTTAAGTGCAATAAGGCGTTTTCGAGGCAGGACGCGCTTTCTCGACATGCTCAACGTTGTCCTAATCGACGCGGGCGAGTTGAAAATGAAGAAGATGAAATGGAAGCTTTACTCCTGAGGATATGTACCAAGTGTGGGAGAGCCTTCCGAACTTCAAATCTGCGTGCTCTTCATGAGGGAGACTGTCCAGGTAGACCGGAAAAAAGAGATGAAATGGAAGCTCTACTCCTGAGGATATGTACCAAGTGTGGGAGAGCCTTCGGAACTGCTGATCTCCGTGTTCTTCATGAGGGAGACTGTCAAGGTAACGATAATGTTATTATTAAACCGGAAAAAAGTGAACCAAATGTGAGCACGCTATTATCCCTCCCTTTCGCCAATATAGTGGAGTATGAGACGGCATTTTCGGGAAGGATAAAATCCTTTTGGATAAGATCAGGGGTGGGTGAAAGTAAAATTCTAGATTCTTTTTTTATGAGCGTAAAAGACACGGTCATTTTAAAGCTACGCGAAATTTTAAAGGAGCACAAGTCGCTCAAAGTTAATCTTTGGGCGGATTGCTTGTATTCTAATCTAAAAGAAGATAACAAAGAATTCGCTCTAAAAACAAAAAACGAGGCAATATATTTGGAAACTGACCTAGAGTCGTATTTAAATAGGGCATTTAAAAAGATACTTAAAGAATCGGAAGATTTAGAAACTAAAAATAGCGGATGGTCCTTCGAAAACGTACAAGGCCTACGTCTTCGAATAAATAAATATAACCCTCTTAGGGGTTCATCGTATATCCCCCTCCCTACTTCCATCAGAAATAGGAGAGCTTGCATAAACGTTCTGAATGAAGATAATGAATGCTTTAGGTATAGCATTCTGAGTATGATTGTTCTTAATAGGCATCCGGAGAGGGTGAGCTCTTATCATGGATTGCAGCACCCCTATGACTTCTCAATGTTATCATATCCCACCCAAATTAAGGATATCAAAAAATTCGAAAAGGCCAACAATATCTCAATAAATGTTTTCGGGTTATCGGAAAAAAACCATGTTTTTCCTATCAAGATCGTAACGGTGGAAAAAGCTGATCATAGAGATTTATTGTTTTTAGAAAAAGAGGGTGTTCACCATTACGTTTTCATTAGCGATTTTTCGAAATTGATTACCCGACAACTCAACGCCCATGAACATCGCATTGAAATTTGCAAACGTTGCTTTTCGTATTTCGATAGCAGATATGGCGACGCTTTAGAACAATTAAAGAGACATAAAGAGCTTTGTGATAAACACAAGGTTGCTCGAGTCGAGTTACCTCTCAATAATCCATTTTTAGCGTTTGAGGAGGTTGAACGATGTCTGCAAGTACCGTTTGTTGTATACGCCGATTTTGAATCTATTTTGGAGCCTATCTCCAATGAAAGTTTTGAGACTCTCCCAAATACAGTCAATATTAATAAACATCTCCCTTACTCCTTTTGTGCATATCTCAAAGTAGCGGATGGGGTAAAAGAAGTTTGTCAAAATTTGCTACCGAGCGAACCGTTTTTATACAGGGGAAAAGACGCGCCGGAAAAATTTATTTCATACGTCAGAGGGTTGGCTGAAATTATTGACGGTATCCTCCGTAGGAACATTCCAATGATTCCCTTAACATCGGATGAGGTTTCCACTTTTAACAATAGCGTCACTTGCCATTTCTGCGACAAGCCTTTCCGTCGTTGTGAACCAAAAATTAAGGATCACTGCCATATCACCGGGAAATTTCGGGGGGCTGCCCACCAATCTTGTAATTTGAGGGTCCAGAATCCTCATTTCCTCCCTGTATTTATACACAATTTAAGCGGCTATGACGGACATTTTATCATCCCTCAGTTGTGCTACGATGACAAGGATGTGGAAATCATCCCTACGAGCGAAGAGACTCTGATATCTTTCTCAAAGGTTGTAAGCGAAACGATGAAGATCAGATTCCTTGACTCGTTTAGATTTTTACCATCTAGTTTGGCCACTTTAGCCGATAATTTGCCCACGTTCACAGAAATAAAAAACTTTTTTCCGGTAAACAGTAACTTATCGCTACTAAAACAGAAAGGTGTCTTTCCCTATGAATATGTGGACTGCTGGGAAAAGCTCGATGACTCCTCCCTACCACCTAAAGAGGCTTTTTTCAGCAAACTCACCAACAGACATATATCCGACTCGGAGTATGCGCTAGCACAAGATGTGTGGACCGCTTTCGGATGCCGAACATTGGGGGAGTACAGCGATGTTTATTTGAAGACCGACGTAGCGCTCCTCGCCGATATCTTCGAAAACTTCCGTAACATTACAATGAAGTCACACAAACTCGATCCGGCTCATTTCTTCACCACCCCAGGTCTAACGTGGTCTGCAATGTTGAGGTACACGGGAGTCACCCTCGAACTTTTGACGGACTACGATATGCTAATGATGGTGGAGTCTGGTAAATATTACGATTATGATCAGACAAATAACGGATTTTTTTTTTTTTAATTACTTTTTTCATTTTTCAGGTGTACGCGGAGGGATTTGTCAGGTTTCTCATCGGTTTGCTGAAGCAAACAACCATCATATGCATGATGAGTACGACCCCACCAAACCAACCTCGTACATAGTGTATCAGGATTGCAACAACCTGTACGGGGTCGCAATGACTCAGCCCCTTCCGTATGGGGGCTTTGAATGGACGCATAATATAGATATTGAAGACATCATGACGTTGGACGACCATGGACATGAAGGTTTGTCATTATAACAAAAAAGAGTTTTTAGTTTGTTTTTTTTACGATGGATGTTGATTTTTAGGATATATTTTCGATGTTGACCTCGAGTATCCATCCTCCCTCCACAACGAACACAACGATCTACCGTTTTTAGCAGAACAAAAACAACTCAGGGGAGGACAGCGTAAACTCACCCTGCACTTTGAGAGCAAGAAGAACTATGTCGTTCACTATCGCACGCTCAAACAAGCCTTAGTGAACGGCATAAGGGTAACGAAAGTGAACAGGGTGTTGAAGTTCAAACAGTCTTGCTGGCTCGCTCCCTACATTCAATATAACACCGATCTGAGGAAGCGAGCCAACAACGAGTTTGAAAAAGATCAGTTCAAACTCTATAACAACGCTGTTTTCGGCAAAACTATGGAAAATATTCGAAAAAGAGTCAACATGTCCATTGTCGTCGATCCGCGAAAAATCGAACAATGTGTTTCAAAGCCGCATTTCGCGGATCGTGTAGTTTATAGGGAAAATTTAGTCTTAGTTAAATATTTAAAGCGTAAGATAGTTTTTAATAAACCCATATATGTTGGCATGAGTATTTTAGATTTATCGAAATTCACAATGTATGATTTTCATTATAATGTTATGAAAAAAATGTATCAGACCCAATGTTTGCAGCTCCTCTACATGGATACTGATTCTTTTATTTACCAAATAGAGACCAATGATGTTTACGCCGACATGCTCATCCTAAAAGAGCACATGGATTTCTCCAACTATCCACGATCTCATCCTTGTTTCTCTGAGGAGAATAAAAAAGCCTTGGGGAAATTCAAAGATGAGATGGGTGGAAAAATTGTTAAATGTTTTGTTGGGCTACGCCCGAAAATGTACGCCTTGCGATTATTTAATTCTCCCGACGAAATTAAGAGACTCAAGGGCGTAAAACGGAACGTTGTCAATGATGAGATACACTTTGAAGATTATTTCAAGTGTCTAACTGAGAGCATCGATTACCGTCATAGGATGAGCATGTTTAGGTCCAAAAAACATGAGGTTTTTACGGTCAATGTTGAAAAAACGTCTTTATCACCAAACGATGATAAGCGGTTGATTATGAGAGACGGAATTTCAACATTGGCCATTGGTCATTATCAGTCCGATGTAGAGGAGCTGTTTAAATTGGTGACTGGAGATTGGTAATATGTAATTTGTGTTGCTTTAATGTAGGTAGGAAGGTACAATTTGTTCAATAATTATGTAATTTTAAAAATATGAGTGCAGAAATAAAGTTTCTCTCATAATGATTATTTTATTTTATTTTATTTTTCCCTCGTCTCTCTCTTAGAAATACAAAATGTGATGCCACAGAACTTATTTCGTTTTTCAAGATTTTGGATAAGAGAGGTTATTTGGACCTGCCACTGTTTATTTTGGTATAAAGCGTAGGAGCCAACATGGGTCGGACTTCGAGGATTTTTTCTTTTTTTAAATTTGAATTATAGGAAAAGAAAACAAGTGGCGGCTTGACCCAGGAGTGGGGATAGAGGACGTTGAGCTTCCTATGGTGGAGGAAGAGTGGGGTGGTTCAGGATTACGACTGGAGTCTAATCTTAATGAGCCATTAATTAACATGAAATAATAAGAAGTCGGTATGGTGTAGTGGTTAGCGTAGTCGCCTTCCACGCAGGAGTACCGGGTTCGAATCTCGGAGCAGAAGAAAAATTTTTTATGTTGGTAGACTTGGTTAATGGTAGGCGAGGGGGGTAGGTAGGGCAGGGGGAGGGGGAGGGGGACAGTGGAAGGCAGGGTGAGGGGGAGGGGGGAAAGGGAGAAGAGCTAGACTCGGCGAACTGCTGACTCTGCCTCATTTTCCACCACCTGGGGTAGAACCGGCCTTTTATATCTACTGAATCTAAATCGTTATATAATTTTTTTTTTTGAAGTAACGTGGTTAGTGATCTAATTAAGTTGAAAGCCGCGGCGATGTGGGCTTCAAGTTCCGGCTTTGAGCTAATGAGTTAAACAGCTAATTAGTAAAATAATTATTGGTTCGAGAGTGCGTACGTCGGAGTTTAATCACGAGTTTTGATTTGGTAACAATGGGTCTGTTTAATTATTAATCGACTGATTAAACTTAATTTTTAAAAAATCGATATTTTTTCGTACTACTTTATAGATCTTGAGATGTGGAAGTTTTAACCACGTTAGGAAGTGCTAAAGCTGTTAACCCTGATTCGCTAATTAGATTCGACGAACATGTATAACACCTTATGATTTTGACACCCTTAAAAACAATTTAAAATTTTTCAACCTTTTTTTTTTATTAAGCCCCTTTTGTCTACAGGAGATGGCGGACGTGAAGAAAAGGGATAGCGAAAACCGGAAATCACGCGGACGCCGGAAATGGAGGGAGTCGACCAGAGAAAGACAGCATTCGTCAGTATCCGGTAAACATTTTTCATATTTTTAGGGCTAGGGGGTGGGAAATCCGTTTTTTTTGTCTTTTTTTTCTCACTTTTAATATCCTATGGATAATAAAATAAGGAAATCTTGCTTAATTTTGATCCATTGCTTCTTGGTGAAAATGTAATTTTTGACAGGAAGGATATAAATGGGAGAAGATGGTAGTTTTACCATAGTCACACAGGTGGCAGCAGTATATTTTGGTGGCAGCGGTATAGTGATTTAGGTGGCAGCGCGCTTTATTGTGCGCTTACATATTGACTATAACCTTTTTAGAATCTTATTTATTTGGTCGTAAATAAAAGAAGTATGTGGGAGAGAAGAACGGAGAAGATTCTTCTGGTGAGAAAAATTCCTGGAATTAAAAGGCGGACATCGTTTTCTTAGTTAATTATAAGTAACTTGTTCAGTCCGGAGACAAATCGCTGGCATTAAACGTCGGCAACAGACTTCTTTCTCTACTCCCTCGTTTTCGAGCGGATTCCTCCCTTTTACCACAGACTCCTCAAACAACCCTTTTCTTCTCATTACCTTAAAGCGAAATTAACCGTGGTTTGTTTTGGTGTTTAAAAAAAAAGAATGGAGGTAATTTTTTCCGAGAAATTCAACAAGATGGTGAACTATCAAAAAAAGTTGACAATCTAAATCCACTTAGGAGGAAAGCCTAGGGAAAATCTATGAACATTGAGAAATCTCTTGGGTCTCTACCGTTCCCTCTTCTAACATAATAAGGGACAACTTTTCACAAAGAAATAAATCTCCTGTTGTACTCAAGAAATCCTCTCGTCCATCATAACATCTTTTCCACCCCTAAAAAAATTTTCATTAAAAAATTGAAAACTGGGGATAAAAATTGTTTAAAAAAATAAGCTGCCAAGAGACGTAGGAGGATGATAGAGATTTTTTAATTAATTAATTTTTCTCCCTGATCACCCTTTTTTTGAAACAGAGGAATCAAAATAATAAGACGTAAAAAAAATCACATTTTCAATTCAGAATAACGAACCGCGGGGATTTATTATTCAAAGGGCAAAGGGAGTTCATTTCGGTTAATTGCAATTTGAGGTCGACGTACCATTTCCAGGGCCGTAATGCGGGACGTAATTAACGATCAAAGGTCGTCCCTAACATGAAGGATGTTCGCTCAAAAAGAACTTTTAATTTGTTGCTTCAACGGCTTTTCTTGCATACCGAGGATCATTTTAACGGAGTTTCACCACTTATCCACCTACGTGCATACTTTATACAGAACATCCGTTTTCCCTTATTACCCTTTTCAGACACGGATTTCATCTCGATTTTGAAGTTTCAAAATATCATTTGAAAAGTAAATTATTAACCTATCGGTCCTTTATAATAATTTTATTTACCAAATATAAATTGTTTGTTCTATTTTATTGCGTTTAGAAAATTAGCAAAGTTTGAAACAGGTCCTAAACACACGAAAAGTTTACATCGAAAGAGGTGATACACTAATTATTGGCAAATATTCTTAATTAAATGACGCCAATGTAATTTTGTGGGTAGATCAAGAAAATCCGACAATTTTTAGGGTATTCCGGCAAGCTGACCCCTAATCCGCTAGAAATATGACGCTTATATTATGACGAAAGAAGCCTCTTTGCAAAGAAAACGAGAATAACCGGAAAATAGGCGAAAGCTGAGAAGGCAGCGATCGAGGCGCTTCAGTGGTAGGATCTAGCACTTGCCGCTTCTTCCCCAGACATCACCATTTCCCGCCACATCGCATCCTTGGATATTCGCCCTTTCTTATTTTAAATTTTGTTAAGGCGGAAGTGTTTTGGGTTTTTCCTCGTCAATTCATTAAAGAGCGCGTGAGATAAAAAGGTGGCGTTGCCGCTTGTGAGGGTTGATGGTGTTACTTTTCTAAAATTTGAGTGGCGTGGTTAGTGGGGCGGTGGACAACTTTGTGACTCGAACCCGGGGCGTTGAATTGATGCGGTCATCCATCATAATGAAGAGGACAAGTTTCTCACTTACAAAAGAACGTCATTGAGAAATGGGAGCAACTCCGAACCTCCATCCCATTTTCCTCCCCTCACCAAAACACACTTGAAAACTTTCAACATTCCACTTACCCACACTTTAATTAAAGGGCGAGAAAAGAAAATTTTTCAAGTAGGAAGAAGAAAAACGTTAATTTAATGATTTTTTTCATTTTTGAAAGGCGTATTGTAGCGTATTTCTTTTGAAAATGGAAGCTTAGAGTAGATTACTCCACCGTCTAATATCTCACGGCTAAGTGCTTCTCTTCTATAGAAGCTCAACGCGGGATTAGACGTTTAAACCTATCACCTACATTCAACCACCCTTTAGCAACTTCCTTTACCACCAACTCGGGGAAGACTTCATTCGACTTCAAAGTTATCGACAAGGTAACGTTCTGACGCTTACCTTTAAACGTCGCTTGATTGCTACACAACTTCTTAATTAAAAACGGTAGTCGTCAACTAAATAGTTTTAACACTTTCCAAATTGGAATTCTTATAACTCCATTCGCAATAAGCATAACATTTTAATTTTGTTTTTTCTCTCCTTGAACCCCCTAACATTTTCATCTGAACTATCGCCGGAACGTTCAGCGAGCTCGAACACTGAATTATAACCCATTGGGACCAATAGACGGGAATTATTGATCCGCTGGGATTTGGGACCGTTGGAAAATTCAGACTTCTTTTTCCTCCCCCGCCTCCGCTACTGCAAACCCCTCCACCGCCCGCTCTCGCTTTAGCTCTTCGTCCAAAGCCCCCGGAGCACCACTCGAGGGAATATTTTATACCGAAATGAGCCGCTTTACGCCTTTTTCCCGCCCGAAGGCACGGCTCTGCGACAAATCTTTCGAGCCATTACTTATGTATTCTTAGCCAAAAAATATTTATTCCTCCACCCAATTTTCCGTTATAATTAGTTTTTTCTATCTTCATAAAGTAATTATTTCCTACATCAAGAGTTCACCAAACGCCCCAAAAAATGTGTAAAACACTGAGGAAAAGGGAGTTGAGATCTCTACTTATAGCTAAAGACCTCTCTCTTACCAGGTGACCTTTTTTTAATTCATGAAATTCAGCTCCTCCTTCAAAATTTTTAACTATTCATGAAACTCATCCTTCACCCTTCTCTAAAAATAGATATTTTATTTAAAACAAGGCTTTTTTTTTAATTCATACTTTATAAAATGTTGATATTTTACTATCATTAAAGGTAGATTATTTTTAAACGAGTTTTAATAAAGGGGAAAATATTAAAAGGACACAAGATTAACTCATTAAGTCTCACCTTATTATTTTTTAATTAACAACTTTATTGATCAATAAAAATTCTTTGAATAACCCCAACATAATTAATCTATTTACATTTTTTTTAAAGTGCTTAATAGCTGTAGGTTAGTATAAAAGAATTGCAAATTGGAAGAATGCCTGTAATTTTCATCTGCTACTGTTCGCAGTCCCCTTTTTTTGTGTTTTTTTCTTTCTTTCTCCCTATTCTGGTCCTTCATTCCGTCCTGGATTTGTCGAAACTGGATTAGTACGTGATCAGCATGCCTCTTGTTCACTTTGAAAATGAGAAAAAAAAAGAAGAAAAAGGAATTTATAAATGAGATTCCAATAAAAAGAAATTCGTCACTAAATTAAAATTTTACCGCTGCCACCAATTGTTAAAATATTAGAAATAGATCTCTTATTGAGGCTTTTCGTCCGGTCGAGGTTAAGGGTAGGGCAAATAATCCCGTATTTATTGTTTATCGAAGTGCTCGGCTCCAATTAGTACGAGAGTGATTTAATCGCTTTTGAAACAATAGATGCAATTTGCGTCGCTTTCGATTCGCTGGCAAAACGTTTGAAAATTGATTGGTTTTCAGAAAAAAACGCTCCTTGCCCGGAAAACGAACGTGGGTTTAACGTTTTACTTCAAATGTGTTCAAATCCTGAAGTCCTCGGTTTTATTCTCCGAGGACTTCTCACTCACATATCAAGACTTTTAAAACTACTACAGCAAAGGAACGACCCGTCTCTCCACGGAAGTATGGCCGCTCTTCTTCACAATTTGCTCAAGGTAAAAAAAATTGAAGACAGTTTTTTTTAAGGAAACTTTTTTAGACTTCACTCGAAAGATACGGAGGACCATTGTTGGAATCGGGACCTAGCGAAGAAGCGGAAAAAAGACGAGTGGAGCTTTCAGCCGCTTGCTCGTTACTCCTTAAAGCTTGCCTTACCCTCATTCACGGCGTTCACGACCTCCAGTTTACGGCGATGGTGACCATAAACAAAGTAATCGACACGTGCGTCGTTTACAAGCTCACACACCTAAAAGTCAAAATTTCAGAAGCCCTTCAACATCCCGCAAGCATGTAAGTAAAAAATGTTAATTTTTTGAGACTGCTGTCCCTATTTTTTAAAAGAAAAAAATCACCAAAAAAAGAAAATTTACATAAATTCTATTGGTCCCTTTTGTATAATTTCTACCCAATTACGCGTCCTTGTAGTTCCACGACAATGGAGTCCCACGGACTTATTAACGATGTTTGTTCTTTGTTCAAACACAATTAGAGCCGAATTTTCTTGGATGGAAATCCCCGGGAGTTTTACTACCCAGGGAAGAGCCCTCCCTTAGCGTCTACAAAGAAGGTTTATCTAATTATATGTTCATTTGATGCATTAAATTGTCAGCGTCCAATTTAGTACCTAATTGATCTCAAAATTTCCGAGTTAACAAATTAAGTTGCTATTTTTCCATTAAAAAAACGAAAAGGGAGAAGAAAAGGGTGGATTGAGGCTATTGATTTCCACTAGTTGATATTAGGAGAAATGAGAAAAGAGGGGCTTAAAGTGTTATTGATACCCTTCAACCCAACGTTGAACAGTAGAAATGAAAAGGCTTTAGCATCTCATATTACATTACCCTCGATGGTATATGGAATTTAAGCTTTTTATTGTTCCTCACGTTAGATTCATACGCAATAAATTACGTCATTTTTAAACATATTGAGCCGCACGTGAGAGAATTTTGCGCTCAAGATTTTTAAATTTTATTGCGCAATGTTTATATGAAGAAATAATTTAAAGCGTTTATTTTAATGAGAGTTAATTGCTTAAGGCATAAACTTATTACGTTTTGTCTGTTGGAATAATAGAGCTATATGTGGTAAATCTGGAGGTTTAGATTATAGGCCTTGCATTTCTATTGAAATCAAAAGCAATTTCCCTAATGGATCCCCTTCATACGTAACAGTCTGATATGATAGAAAATCAATTTAGTTACGCTTTCACGTGAGAAAATTACATCCGAAATGATACTAATTACTCAACTTCGAGATTTAAGACAAAGGAGAGGAAAAAAAACGTCATAACTTGACCGGAAAGCTACAACAATGAACGTTTGATAGGTTTGTTTTCTTGCCCTTGGAAAAGTTCCAATCCTCCCAGGCAGAAACGGCCAATCTCAAAGCGATGACTACTTACATGTTTGCCAAATCCCTTGTCCCAAACTAAAAGCTCCTTTTCTACTAAAAAAAGTCCTTACATAGTTTTTTCCCCAGCACAAATTCGATTGGTTAACCAAAGCTTTTCTTAGCTTATCATAAAAAAACAATCAATATCTAATATTAAAAAAATACGTTGTTAAAACGTATGAGAAAAGAAAAACCTTTTTATCATTGAACCGTGAGATCAAAGTCCATTCTCTTTGAATGCATAATGTATAGAGTTATCCCATATTTCTAAACGAAGTTAATAAACTATTATATGAGGCGTCCGGGTACGAAGGGCGAACTCAACATCGGACAAATTTTTTTTTTTCATTTTCAGATTCTAAACCTCTTGGTGAATACACCTATATAATTTTAATGTTGATTTCGCCCTTTTTCCCCTTTAAATACGTAAAAACCGATATGCGGCAAAGCTCTAACTGCGATATCCGAGCGGGTACGAAGGGCGAACTCAACATCCTAGTCCACAACCCCCACTCCTTTTCCCATTCCAGGGCATGACTTTTCTGTTGAGTTCGCCCGTAACATTAAACTTTAAAATGCGAATATCTCGATACTAAGTTTTGTTGAGTTCGCCCTTCGTACCCGGAGCGCCTCATATGTAATAGCTAGAAATTTACAATTATTTTCTTTCATTTTCTATTTTAATGTGTTGATCAAAAACTGAAAATAACCTAAATACCTATTCAATAAACCGAAGACGCTCTTGTTGTATCATAACAATCATATGACGTCATCTTTTGAGTAGAGGACCCAGGCCTTTCGTAATGATTTAGTAATTTGAAATGAAAAGTATCGGGCAATGAGAAGTAATATTGTTGAGCGATCATGAGATAAGTGGACATAAAATTATGTATTTACAGTAGTAAAACTTGGAACGTAATCGTCGAATCAAAATTGCCCTTTTTATTTCCCGACATACGAGAAAATGCTGATACGTGATCCTTGTCAAACGTATGTTTTTAACGACGATCCATTTTTTTTATATTTCAGATCGGAAAAGAAAAATTGCCATTCGAAAGATCAGGAGGAGAACGAAAATAAAAACGGAACTAAAAGAATAAAATGTACAAAAACGACGAAAAGACTTGGGTCCGTCTGGAGGCATGCGGCGGGGGAACAGCTGGAGCAAGTGAGAAGGACTTTGGCTGCAGACATCGTGGAACATGAAGAAAGCGTTATCGGTAAGAACTTGCATCGTAAAATATTTTTTAGTTGAAATACATCCAGTTGACTTGTAAAATTGCAATCTTCCGCCTTGTAATTAAAAGCGCTTTTGAAAACTCGGCTACCTACGTCCTATCCTTTTAATTAACAAACCCTTCTTTTCCTTCCGTCTTTTTAATATCTATCGGTCCCAGGGAGTTTCGAAATGAAAATATCACTTTGTTCGCTGCAATCCGGCTAACAACGGTAAGAAAAGAAAACTTTGAGGGAAAAAAATGGTAATTAAATATGGAAGAAAAAAAAGGATGGAAAATCGTGACGGTAATTAAAAAGAGACGGATTAAAAGTGACTTTGGAAGGAATAAAACGACAACCCCTAGAGAGCAAAAGGCGAAAAACATTGTTTAAGCTCCACTTACCCAAAGGAGGAAGAGCCTTATTCAACTTTCTTTAAAACTCATTTTTTTATTGTTCCTCCTTCTTTTATCTAACTTTCTTCCATATTTTAAATTATTCTTCATCTCAAAAGCGTTTTAGTTCAACCAAAATTCGTTTTATATTCGACGATATTAACCACCTCAACTAGCGCTCCTATACTAAGTAAACTGAAGAAACGGATAACCTTTGAGTTTTGTAACCTTAACGATTTCTTACCTGTCAAAACATGGCTCTACTTGCCAATGTTAGGTTAACGATTCTAAAATTTTTAAAAACTTAATGCACTTTGATTGTTAAAAAAATTAATTTAAATTTTGTTTTCAGACGTTTTGTCATCCGTTCACGCCATGTCCGTTTTGAATATCTTACACAACGCTCTGACCCTTTATAAGCGGGTTATCGGAAGCAGGCAGCAGTGTACTCCTAGCCAGAGGTGAGCAGGTGAGAATTTGTTACTAGAAAAAAAAATGAGGAAAACTCAAAGCTAACGAATCTTTAAAAAATACGACAAAAACCCGTTTTAATATTCCTTCGTTAGAATAAATTAGAAACTTCACCGCCTTCTTTTGTAACTCCGTGCGACTAAATAAATACCGGACTTTCTCAAAAGAATGCGTGACTGTTCTCTAAATTATATTTTTAATTTATTTCGCTTTTTTTATAATGGCCCAAGAAAAGTAGAGAAAACGTTAATTTTTTATAACTTGGTTTCAACTGGTGTATTGATTTTGTAATGGGGGTGAAACTGGATTAATTTGAATAATATTTTTTCTAAAGTTTTTTTTTATACTACTAATTTTTATCCCTTTTACGTTTAACACAGATCATCGTCTAATCCAATTTTCTTTTTTTATGCTGGGGGTGAGGAGAGAGGAAGGAAAAAAAGTGATGAAGGGTAGAATGAATGCGCCCCTCGCTCTTTGTTCGGTCACTTTCGTTTCTATTAATCATGATAGGGTTGTGCGTACGGGCCTTAATCCGACCCAAGGGTTTAAAGAATTATCCTGGAGGTTTAAGGTACACAAAAGGGTCAAAACTTTACTTTTATTTCTTTAATTTATAAAATTTAGTAATTTAAAAAGAATCCCATCATGCGAAACAAACGGGTAGAGCCCTAACAGGAACGGGTGGCTACGCGTTAACGTGTAGTTTGAATTTTACAAAATTGAAAGGTTATAACCTATTTTTCAAGTCTTTTCTAGTTTATTCATCACGGCTTGGAGCGCCAGTTCTAGAACGGTTTAAAGTTGTAACAAGATTTGATAAAACAAAACTCGCTTTTGAGATGAATAATTTAAAATACGGAATGAAGTTAGATATAAGAAGTAACAATAACAAAATTTTGATGGGGTTTTGGGATGTAACAAAACTACTACATATCACAATAAAATTTTAACGATATTAAATAATCTTAAATAAAAAATAAATTTTAAAGTAAATTTAATTTGTTATATTGTGTTCTATTTTAGATGGAGACATTGTAGTTACCACTGTCTTCAGTTATTGGCGGCACGATCGCTACTTTTTATGGTGGAGGGTTCGACAGTTCAAGCCCAACTCGTCCAAGAGCCGCAATTAAGGATTCTGGCGGCGGCGTTGGATTCGACTCACGACCCTGTAATTACGCTCTATAAATTTCTCGAAGTACCATTGACGATTTTTTTAGCAACTTTTGGTTCTCGTACTTCAAATAGTGGCGACGTTGGCGCTCGATCCGAGTAATCATCGAGCTCTTGCCGATCAAGGGCTTCCGGACGTTCTCTCACAGCTGCTTTTACCATCTGATGAATGGTACTACACGAACCATTCGACTAAATATGCGAGATACGTCAAACATCACGTTGCTCGTATTTTGGTCTACCTTGGTTTCAACATCGGGTCAATCTCAGGTTTTCCGTTTATGATATACTTCAAGGTAATTTTTTTAATGTCTTATTCTTTATCATTTATTTTTTTAAACAGAAGACGTTCCTCCTCCTACTCCATTACTGGAATCAGTAGAAGACAATTACATCATTAACACATCAGCACCTCCAAGTTCGGTTTCTTGCGCACATACAAAATTCTTCTCGGTGTATCCGTCGAAAGTGCCATAATTAGCGTTCTAAAAGCAATTGAGGTATGTTTTCTTTTTTTAAAACAATGATGTCTAAATTTGGTTTTAGTCTTCCTTAAACCAAGGAATCGCAACAGAAAGTACAACTTTACAGTGGGTTCTGAGTGGACATTCTTATTACAGCCACACGCTTAATTTAAGTATGAATATTGGTTAAAAAAAGGCTGTTTTTATTTGTTTTCTTTAGTTCAACAGCAAGAGAGGAAAGCGCCGGTGGATCCTGTTTCTTCTGTGTTTGTTCAAAGTTTTTTGTCGTGTTACCCTTGCGTTCTTTCGCCGGTGATATTGATCCGACTGCTTTTACATCGAATATTGACGACGGCCGCACACCTTCAGAGATGGAAGTCGTGTACGTCTCGTTCGTCGTTCGCGTCTGCGGCTCACGACGTCCCACGGAGTCCGAGGAGCCGGGCGAGTTCGACAGATACGGAGCCGAGCACTTTAAGAAACAGGAGAAGGTCAACCTCACGGTCGACATCTCCGGTTGGGGATCCGACCACGGGGTCGAAGGACTTAAAAGTCACAGGTGCCTTGATCGAGGCGCTTCTTTAGTACCGCGGGACAGCATCGGAAGTGCCTCAGGTCTCGAACCCGCCATGCAAGCCATTTTTGCCTTTTCACACATCCTCAGGACCAGATCTAAAGAAAGTATACATTCGGGCGAAAGCTCAGACGGACGTGTCAGTCCATCAGGTGCTTACTAAAATTTAAAATAAAATACAATAATCTGTCGTTAGATAATTTTTCTTTAGATTTCCGACCTTTGGCTGCCTTCAATTTACAACATCATCAAAAAACACGTTCTTCCTTCAGATTCTCCAGCCTTAGACATAGCAATAAACAAAGATCCAAATCACACGCCAACATAACAAAAGTAAAATTAAATAACTTCTTGATTGTTAATTAAATTGTTTTAGGTTCTTCATCAGGTTGAGACAGGCCACAGAAGAGACACGCCAGAACAAGAAATTCTTGCGTTTCAAAAACAGTTACAAAACCTTCCCGATTTCGATTCACCGGAAGGAGGGACGAGCGGCGCCATCGCGAGTGAATCCATGGAAAAGCCACACTTACGTCCGAGGTCACGCTCAATGCCGAGAGTCACTTACGAAAGTTCACGTTTCCTCACCCTTCCCGAGGTAGGATGGACGAGGCTTCCCAGGGGTAGGTCGGCGGGCGCTTTAGGATTCCAAGTAGACCACCACCCTCCACAAAATATTGTAAAAAATTTTTCTATTTTATTCCTTTTAAAAATATTTACGGTTTTTTAGGTACCGTCTCCTGTTTCGACGCCGGTTGAAGAACGGAGGGTTTCAAGCGGAACGATACAAGGTGGGACTGTATCAGTAGCCGGGGGAAATTCGAGAAGATCTTCGCTATCTCCGTCCGACAGAACAAACAGAAGGCGGGACAGTCCCGCCTGCATACAGCTTGAAATTCCACCTTGGCATAGAGCTATTTTAAACTAATCGAAGTACGCATTTTTATTTAAAAAATATTAAATTGTGCCGCCGAAATTTTTGACAAAATTTACAAACAAGCAATTCAAAGGTCCTGGGTTCAAATCCAAATTTATTTTATTTTTCTCTGAAAAAATCTTTCATTTCAAAGGAAAATCCGCATTAGTTGAAAAACATTTTCTTAGAAATATTTAAAAAAATAACCTTTTCTCGTCTTTTATAACTTCACAGAAAAACAAGATTAAAGTTTTAAGAAATTCTAAAATAAAATTTTGTTTATAGGTTAACTTTTATTTTTATGGTTATTGATTTTAAAAATTTTATTTTTGTTAATTAGTCTAATTTGTGTTTGTAATTAAAGGAGTGGTTGAGAGTTTCAAGAGTGGAGCTGGATCGGAACCCTTCATTATGCAAAGAGCTTCGAGACCTCATGGGAAAGGTTTCGCCTCTCGGTGCCCCATATCAACAATGGTGCGCCGAACTACGTCAGAATTCCCGTTTTGGTGCGTTCAAATATGTTAATAATTATTTATTTATATCATTTTTTATAGAATAAAGACCCAGATTTGGAGTCCGGCGATGACCTTGAAGAAACGGACAAAGAATACTGTCATGTAAGTTTTGTCATGTTTCTCACCTTAAAATTGTTAGTAAACAGGGGTTATCTTTAGTTCAAAATCCTTGGCTCTGAAATGTGTTTATCGTTCTTTCATCAAGGGAGAATCAACATCCTCACTAGTTACCACCTTCCAAATACGTTTTCTATTGAAAACTTAATATTCAAAAGACCCACTTCCTATTTAGCGTTGAAAATTCTTTTCGTTCTTAGAAGATGAACTCATCGATTTTTTTTCTTTGACGTAATTTTAAAATAATGGCAAGAATTTCATATTTGTGTATTTTTAGGGTCCAATTAGTACCACGATAGTATAAAACACATAAAATATACATTTATACAGGGTGTCCGGAAACACATGGCATACGTCTGGGAGTGCGTTAAAAAGTGGTTTTATGAAAAAAGTTAAATGTAAACCCCCCTAATTTAAATCAAAGAATTTGATGGTGTAGTTTAAAATGCGTTTGGATATACGGGTGTCCCAAACAGAACCTAACTTCGTTATTTCAAATGAGAACCCCTATTTTTTATTTCAGATTTGTAATCTACGCAAAATTCAAGTAGATTTGACCATTTTTATGACCATTTTCGACAACTTTAAAGAATGCCAAATTTTAGCGTTTCTTGCGCTAAAATCCGTTAAAATCGACCTAAGGGACTCATTTTTTTTCATTCCATTTATTTTTTTTTTCCGAAGATTCCAACTTTTTTCAAGTTAGAACCCAAATTTCTTACTTCAGAATTGTAAATGTGGCCCCTTACCATTCTCAACTGTACACACCACCAAATAACGCCCTTTTTAAAGATTTCATAGGCGTCGCGGTGGCCGCGCGTGTTAAGGCGTTAATCCCAAACATTGCGATACGGCGTTCATCAATGGGGTCCAGGGTTCAAAGCGGGCGGTCCCCAAATTGAACCCAATGTACCTAAATGAACTTTTCCGACGGAAAACACCACTGACGCGAGGGTGATATAACCTGAGTAGTTGAAAACCCTCGTAAAATAAATTTAAAAAAAAAAAAAAAAAAAAAAAAGATTTCATACAGTTTTTCTGGCTACAAACACATTTTTTGGGGGCTTTTTCTCTTCATTGGCCGGAGAAATGCCAATTTTGATAGTTAAGCTTTATTGTCTACTGTTTAGAAAAATCGACTTTACCAAATTTTTGAGCGTTTTCTTCAGTTTTTTTAAACAGAGAACCTTATTTTATACTAAATTTTTTGGAGTTTTTTGAGATATTGGAGGCCATAAACTACAGTTTTTTTCAATAAAAATTGAACGTTTCTTCCCGTTGGTCGGAAAACTTTTATTTTATAATATTTTTGATTAATTTCTTCAGTTTTGAGATCGGTCACCAACGGCTAATTTTATCTGAATCCACGTACGCTAGTTTATTTCCGCTATTATTTTCCCGTTGGTCGAGTTTATTTCTGCCGAATTGTTTTTACAGCGAACCCCGTTTTATTTGGAGAAAGAGGGCGGACGTTGGAATCCCGCGTCTGTTTTTTGTCTTTAATCCGAATACAATAATTAGTTCCGAAATCTTGAACCTTTCCTTGATTTTTCTACCGGTTAGAGTTAAAAATACGACTTAGAAAAAAAGGGCTAATAAACAGCCTTAAAAAGACCAAAGGAAAAGTTTAAGGCTGTAAAAACTCGCCAGAGATCAATCAACGTGAAATAAAACTTTTAAAACAATTATAATTAAAACATTTCACTTTTAAGATTATACCTCAATTTAAACGTGTTATTTTTGGCCAAGTCCTAATTAATCTGTAATTTTCTCCGGATAATAACAGTCTTTATATTTTTTTTTTCTGGAGTATAAGCTTTGGGGATTTTGAAGAGCAAAAGAATAACTGCTTTCGCCACATTGCCTCTCTGTTTAGCACGTGGCATCAATGACCCTTCTGTATAGAGCAATTAGAATCGATCCGGAGCAAATGGGGGAGAAGAGCTTTTTTTTTACGGCCCGATGTTTCTAAAGGCTGCGTCTAGTATTTTTTCCTAAGAATTTACACATTCCAGTAAAGCACCGTGATATTGACCCTGGTCCTAACCGTCCACAACCGGTTTTTTTTAGGTTTTTAGTTTTTGAAACCCGTTTAAAATGATATAAAAAGTATCGTGTACGAAATAATTCCTACTGTGCGGACAAAAAAATTTATTTTTAAAAGAAAAATTTTGACGTTGAAAGACAGCTGTCAGAACCTCGTTCGAATCCATACTTTAATCAGTTCTCAAAACATTTCCACCATTTTTTTAAGAAAAAAATTCCAGATTCTTTTTCCATGGATTATTAAAATAACGTTTGGCGTGATAGCTCAACAACACTGATTTCCGAGGTTCGATCCCCGGCGTGTGTAGAAGTATTTTTTGTAGAAACAATTGAGAAACTTTTGTAGAAACAAAGTGTAGTTAGGCAGCGCTTTTTCGCTCTGAACGGACGTTAGGGCAATATGGTGAAAGCCCCCGTCCGAGAAGGTATTCTACAATCGAAGGTCTTCCTCTCTTCTTAAGATATCTTAAGAGGAATGCGAAACATTTTTGAGTTGCTTAGATTCGAGGAAGGTGATGATTTAACAAATTTATAAAAGAGTGAGAGAGAGAAAAGATAGTTTTAAACAAGAAAGTTCCCTGTTCGTGTCGGTTCGTAAGGTGTTCGGGAAGTCTCGACGGTTCTTAAGTCGGACGTCTTGTGATTTCTTTCTTGGGCCTCAGTCATGTGTCCGTAGCGGGAGTGAAAGCCGGCGGAACCGCTTGTCTCTAGAAAATGAGAGACATGATGTGGGGCTGGGATAAGGAGAAGTACGCAACGCTCAGCTCCATCTACGAGTTTCGGAAAAGGTCGAAAAAACGTTTTTTTGTCACACTCTTCAAAAACGCTGAAACCTCCTCGACGCCCGCTCTCTCCTCTCCGAAGAAGACACCCTCGCCGGCAAAGAGGTCCCATTCGATCTCCCAGGTCGTAAGCAACGTCGGAAACACCGCATTACAAATCCTCGTCTCATCTTCTCCCAGCCAATCACCCGAAAAAGAACCAGATTATTTATCCTTAAACGGTAGTTTCAACCCGAAATTTAAATTCTCTTTCAAATCTGACACCGGAGGACTAGTGCGGACTAAATACTTAGGAAACGGTTTTTCTATCTCCTATTACAAACGTGTTCGACTTAAATCTTTTCAAACCTCATAGCCGATATAGACAACAACAATAAGGTAACTACAAACCTCTTTTTTAATGCCTTTAAGTCGTATTTAGTAACTAATGAATTCCTTCAAACCGGTATGCAACGAGTATTTTCAACCTGTCTCCGATTGAGAAAGAGAAACAGTGTAACCTCTTTGTGTCTTGCAAAACACTTATTTTTCAATGTCTAATCTGATATTTTCTTTTAAAAATATAACGTTTATAACGTCCTCATTAACTGAAGAGGCGTCTATGCGTTTAATTATAAACATTTGGAATGATTTAACTTCTCAAACTGTTCATATTAGCTAAGAATATTGCCAAAAACTCCCTAAACTGTCGCTTTTCGATCAAATTGTAGATATACAGGTCCTGCTAATCAATAAACTTTAGGATGGCAACCTATTCTAAGCAAAACCGGAGCTTTTCAGGGTTCCTTTTCAATCCGTACGGGAGTAATGATTTTTTTTGGTTGGGGGGGGGGGGGGGGGTTGGATTTTTTTGTGTAAGTAATATCAAGAACATTCTTCAACAATAACTTTCTGAAACTTTTGAAGATGGTAAAACATCTCAAGTTTGGTATATCCCGTGAATTTCGTTCAAACTCTTTCCGTCCATTTCTTTCTCAAGGAATTCCATACAAGCGAGGTCTCGCCTATTTCGCGTTATTCAAGAAACAGGCGTCGGATATTCCGGAGTTATTCAGAAAGCATTCAAGGCTGTCTCATCAACGTCCAAGGCTTTTAAATATCATAAAATACCATACCCTTAAAAAGTCGTAATTAATTATTTTTATTCCGGCCTATAAAGTAGTCTTTGAATTTTTTTCTTAAATGATGTGTCAATTTCTGACGACAAAAGAAGGATTATCTCGGGAATCCATTAAAATGTCCACACTTCTTCTCCCTAAACTATGAAGGAATCTTTAAAAAACTTTCCGTCCTTTTATGTTTACAATGTGAACAGCTTCGGGCCTTCACCCGTTTCTTAGTCTTACAAAAGCGCACAAAAATAAAATTAAAAATCAAAATTTCAAATTCAAATCTTTTAAAATGACGTATGAGCGGACTTGTTAGGATTAATTATCAAGGTGTCAATTATATGTATATTTTTATTTAAAAAAAGTATATACAGGGTCTGATCCAGAAGTAGTAGGACTGATTTTCTGTACCGCGAACGGAGCGTCGTAGGGGGGAGCGGCTTTTTGGATGTTGTTCAGGAGACATTTGGGAGCACACTCATATTTTTTTCAGCCGCTTGGGGGCAGTAGTTGAGACAGTACGTAAGTTCCTGTGAACCTCTACAGGGTGACCTCGTCGAAGCCCGAGATGGAGAAAAATAATTTTTAGGACTAATGGCTATTAAAAAAACTAAAGCCGTGAGGTAAAAAATTCTTTAATAATCTTCAAAATAACACCCTTCCGCTTCGCTACACAGCTTATAACGCCTTTTCCATTCATCAAACGCCTTGGAGAAGTCTTCTGGGATGGTGTTCAGAACCTCGGTCGTAGCGTCTTGAACCTCCTGGATTGATCCGTAACGGTGTTCTTTCAGAACTCTTTTCACTCGGGGAACAGGAAAAAGTCCGGCGCGGCGGAGAGAAGTCAGGACGAAGAAAGCACACCGTTACAGGTTAATCCAGGAGGTTCAAGACGCTACGACCGAGGTTCTGAACACCATCCCTGAAGACTTCTCCAAGGCGTTTGATGAATGGAAAAGGCGTTATAAGCTGTGTAGCGAAGCGGAAGGGTGTTATTTTGAAGATTATTAAAGAATTTTTTACCTCACGGCTTTAGTTTTTTTTAATAGCCATTAGTCCTAAAAATTATTTTTCTCCATCTCGGGCTTCGACGAGGTCACCCTGTAGAGGTTCACAGGAACTTACGTACTGTCTCAACTACTGCCCCCAAGCGGCTGAAAAAAATATGAGTGTGCTCCCAAATGTCTCCTGAACAACATCCAAAAAGCCGCTCCCCCCTACGACGCTCCGTTCGCGGTACAGAAAATCAGTCCTACTACTTCTGGATCAGACCCTGTAAGTTAACGAGGGAGAGAGAATGAAATAAAAAAGGGTATTTCACGACCGGTTTCGGCGTAATACCGTAATACGCCTAATCATTTCTTTATTCTTTCATCCTTTCTTATATTTTACTTTACTGTTACTACACGCAGTCTCCATAATACCGTAAGTGTCATGCAAAAAGCATTAAAAATAATTTTTTTTTCTCCCATTTTCTCCCCTTTTAAAATCTTTTAGGTAGTTTTTTTTTTTTTTTTTTTACTTTGTCACAGAATACGAATACATACAACTTAAGCTTCTTATTAAATTAATTGCGGAGCAATTTATTTATTATTACTTTTATTAATTAACTGAATAATCTTAACTTGTAATGTCTTTTCATATCAATTTTGTATTTAATTTTCGTTAATTCCAATTAGCATTAAAAATCTGTTGTATATTTACACATTGGCCTTTACATATCTACTATTTCCACAAGTTGGCCGAACTTACAAAACACTCGTTCCACAAGTTGGCCGAATTTACATGTCTGTATCCCGGTAAAGTCATTAAATTGGCCGAATATACTATTATTATTATTATTTCCCCCTTAATCGCCCTTAACTTTTATTTAGGATTAATTATTTTTACAATATTTTCCTTCTGAGATACTCAGTTTGTAAGATTTGAAAAGTTTTTATTTAGGAGGAATCGTAAATACCCTATTTTATCATGTTAATAGATCCAAAATAACAAGAAAAAGTTAAGTTTTATAACATAGACTTGGCAAACTATTAAATCGAAGGGCTTCCTCATAAAAATAAACGACCCTTCCCTCTACCCTAGCCCTAAAAAAGGGCTCCATCAATTAATCCGTTTAACGTTTATCGGTGGTTAAATTAAACTCGAGATTGCATAAGGTTGATGCCTATGGGATAGTAAAGTTTGATTTAAGATCTCTGGATGAGACAAGGTGTCGTAAAGTTCAGTTTTAAACCCTTGACCATGTTATAAAGTGAGTTTGTTTTCTTGGCTTCCGAAATCATTTTATGTTCCCTCAAAATTTGATAAATAATTAACTAAAATAAAGTAATGTTTATTTATTTTTTGAAGTATTTTTCTTTTCCATTAAGGTGATATAGGTAAAATATATAAATTACTGATTAAAATAGAAACGGTTGGTGATATAGCCTTGAAGCACTTATGGGGTAAAATACGTTTACTAACCGTTACCCGATATAAGTCCATTAACCTTTTGGTCATATTTTGTAATGTTTGGAATTTTTTTTCAAAAAACTTGATTATTCCGCATGCAAAATGTGAGTGCACCGGTTAGGAAATTGTTGACCAATTATAGTTAACGACAGTATAATGACGGAGTATCTGTGTAGGCTTACGTAATGTGTGGAGGAATCATCAAAAGAGCGATTTGTGCTACTTTCGAAAGCCTGCAATTGTGCGGTTATGGTTAAACTCTTGTTTTGTTTTTTCGCGGCTTCACAAAAGCGTCCTTCGAGGGAACTACAATAACATTTTTTAAAGGAAATTGAAATTTTTTAAGGGGGGGGGGAACACCCGGAAAATTGTGATTTTATATTTAATTATTTATAATTTTGTTTATTGACTTACCGAACTCGGCTTCTCGGAAAAAAATCATATTAAATTTCATATAATTTTCCTTTTTTTCGTTTTATATCTTTATAATTTGTATTTTTTCACTGGATTCCAGTTCAAGGATAAAGCTTGCCTTTAAATTAAAGTCGATCGTGTAAATTTCCTAACAACAGTTTGAGGCCTATCTTTTCGTGGGCTTTGAGGTAGGGAATCGCGTGTCAGAAGTCGAGTGAACTCCATCGAACAAAGAGCAATTAAAGGCTCCCGTAGTTTTCACTTTCACTTCGAACTTTTCGTGAAGAAAAATTAAAAATTAAACTGGCTACAAGAAGGGGGAAAATCTTGAAAAACGTATTATGTTTTTAAAGGTAAAAGAAAAAGTCTATAACATTTAATTTTCAGGAATAAAAATAAACATCACTTTCAAAACTTTATCATTGTGGCTTCATAAATTTCATTACAAAATCTTTATTAGTTTGATTTTTAAGTTAATATTCTAAAAAAGCGCTTGTAGTTTGTGAGTTACGCAGAATTTAATTAATGTCGCAATCTTTACTTAAGCAAATAAAATAAAATACTCGATATTATTGACTCTAAGGGAAAGAAGAGGGCAATCAAAATGCGCATTATTAGATAAGGTGACGCTTCCGTATAAAGTTTCAATCGGAAAGAATTATTTGCTCCGATTTTTTTTTTTCTCTCAAAAATCAAAGGGATCGTTTGAGACACCTTTGATTCCTTTTCTTTATAGCTTCCAAATTCTTGGAGGAAAAAAAAATAAAATAAGAAATTCTTGAGCTTCCTTAAAGATTTAAAGAAAACCATTTCCTGCTACACTTGTAAAATTCCAAGTTTTCTTTTGTTTATAATCAAAATAAATAAATAATTTTTAAATTAGCAAAAATGGCATAAAAAGACACCATAGTGTACCTTTTCGTCATAAAAAGAGGCTATAGCGAGGCTTTTCAGCCAAAAAGGACGGTATAGCTTACCTTATCGGCATAACAAGACGCTATATCGTAGCTTCTCGACATAAAAGACCCTAGAGCGTACCTTCTCGGCATAAAAAGACGCTCCAGCGTACCTTCTGGCATAAAAGACGCTACAGCGTACCTTATTGGCATAAAAAGACGCTATGGGGTACCATCTTGGCATAAAAATACGCTGAAGCGTACCTTGTCGGCCATAAAAAGACGCTATGGCTTACCTTCTTGGCATAAAATACTCTATAGCGTACCTTTGGCATAAAAAGACGCTATGGCGTACCTTCTCGGCTATAAAAAGACGCTATAGCGCAGCTTCTCGGCATAAAAAGGCGCTATGCTTACCTTCTCGGCATAAAAAGACGCTACAGCGTAGCTTCACGGCATAAAAAGACCCTACAGCGTACTTCTCGGCATAAAAAGACGCCAAGGCTTACCTCCTCCGCATGAAAAGCGCTATAGCGTACCTTCTCGGCATAAAAAACGCTATAGCATACTTTCTGGCATAAAAGACGCTATAGCGTACCTTATCGGCATAATAAGACGCTACGCGTACCTTTTCCGCATAAAAAGACGCTAAAGCGTACCTTTCCGGTATCGAACGAACTAAACGAGCTCTCCTTGCGAGAGGATTTTATTGCGCTACGGCCAACGGTTGTTCTTAATTATTTATTATAAAAAAAGATATTGGGAAGAAATTATGATTGTTCACGCCCGTTCCATGTTGGCTGGCTGGGCGAAGGCTTTCGATTTTTCTACCTTAGAATTTAAATTTTTTTCCTCGATAGTAGGGACGAAAAGTTATTGAATTGCCCCACATTAAGGAAGTTCCCATCAAGCTCTAGCACTTTTTTCACATCTTATTGTTTAAATAAATATCGTTTATTAAACCCTTCTTTAGGTGGTTAAATGTTACTCCTTAAGAAAAATTTAAATGTACGAAGAAAAAATTGCTAAAAGAATTTGAAGGCTATAAAAATGCAAAAAGATTAGATAAGTCGTCGAATTGAGTTGGAGACGGAAATCCTGATTTGTTTGCGCGACGAAAGGATCGTTTAGAACACCTTTGAAGTCTTCCATGGAAAAAGGAGGAGGGAGAGAAAAAAACTAGTTTTCATACTCTTTTAATGACAACTCATTTTTTTTAACTCATTCCCAACCAGAGAAAGCCTTGTCCGTCTACGGATTTTTACGTAATAGTGACTCAGAAAGATTCCTTTTGCCTTTTAGCGATCCTCCGGGGGGCCTTTTAAAGTCCTCGACTGGTATTCAACGTGTCGTAACTCCTTCGGACAACAAAGTTCTTTTTCTCCAAAACTCATTAGGTTTTCTGCGAATTATGAGATAAAAACGTGCGAATATCTCACCAATTTGGTTTTTCAATGATGTTATTGTGTGTGGGAAAGAAATAGAAGATTTTCTGCGTGAAAAAAAAAAATTAGCAAAGTCTTACAGCAGCAATACAACGGATTTCAATGTAAATTTTTAAAAATATTGGGGAACTTTCCTTGGTATTTTTGACGCTCGTTATGGGGAAAATGACGAGAGGGAGAGTGATCAGGCGTGGCGACGCGCTCCATCGACTCCGGTCTACACCGGATTAGATCCCTTGACCAGTCATTTGCCTAACACACGTCGTTTTGATCAAAGATAATACGCGGTTCACACCGTCGAGCCGTTCCCTCCTTTAACCCCTTTTCCTTTCACGGTGACATTCTTCATGCTGGAACAGTCAAAGTGCGTTATAAACGAACTTTCGTTAAAATCAATATCAACTTTCTTAAAATGTCAAAGAATATTTTGCTTTCAATCGAATTGTAGTTTAAGCTAATTTATGTTCTTTTTATACGTTGATATTAATTCTAAATTGGCCTCTAAACTGATAAATAATGCATGAGGGCCGAAAAACATAGCCTCCAGATCGGAGACAGCTTAAATTCCGAAAAGCACAGATTATATCGTGGAGCCTCTAATAAATGGTGTTCGGAACTTTAATCTGCTTCAGGCGCATCCAAAACTAGGTCGAATCATAGAAACAGCTTTTAGCGAAGAAAAAAAATTATATAGGTACATATTTCTCAATTTATACTGTTTACAAATAATTTCTCTGGTCGAGAAACACACGCTCAAGATGTTTTGGCTACGAAAAACTTTTAACTTTCTCAAAGAAAAGTTATTGCGGTAAGGCCATGTAAGGCTTCTTTTCCAGAGGGTCTCCTGACCTTGTAGAGGAAAATTGATTAGTGATCTTTACATAGGATGTCTGAAATTGAGCTACCTTCATACAGTTTTTTTATTTTTTATTTCTGCCCATCAGAAAAATCCACTTTTCCCGCATAAGCTTGCAATAAAAATTTTCCCATGTGTGCAATGGTACAAAAGTCCTTTTTCAAAATAAACAACTAATTTACGTCTTGAGCAATTACGCTTTTAAAAATAACTTTCTCTCCGTTAATCAAAAAGAGGCTCAACCGTATAATTATCCAAAAAAAAAAAAAGATTATTTTTAGCTTCGTTTTCTTTTACCGCTCGTGTATTAATTTGCATAGATTATACTACGTGCTAATGATTTTAAGTGTAAATATTTGATTTTACGATTGGGTAAGCAATTTAAATTGGAAATTCTAGTAGGAGGTCTATCTCGCCGCCGTTTCGCATACCGTATTAATTACCCCGAGAGTTCTTTTTTTTATAAGCATCGGAAACGTGAGAATTATCGGTTTTACGCGTCTATGAAAATAACGTGAATGCACAGCGGAAACGCTCCGCACATACGAAATTCAGGCAAAGATTTTCAGAGGCTAATTAACCACCGTTGTGAAATTTATTGACAAAGCGTCGCCCTGAATATACAAACGTTATACAAACAGCGGCTTTACAAACAATCTTTAACTTCCTCAACATAAAGTTATTGGTTTTAGTAGGGAAACTTAAAAATGTGCTAAGGTTTTAAATTTATAGTGGTTTATAAATCAAGAAACTCATATATTCTTTATTGCAGTTGTTGAACCTGGTGGTTGGAGGGGAATTGCCTTGTTCGAAGGAAGAAGCAGCTGCGTTAGCCGGAATACAGATTCGAATTGAAGAAACCTGGGGAAGGCCTCACACCCACCATGGACCAGTATCTCCAGATGATAATACGCTTAAGCCAATATCGGAAGATAAGGTACAAAAAAATTTTAATTTCGTTTTTTAACGTTTTTATAGGAGAGTTTTCTTCTTCCTGTACCGAACTTCGGAGGCGGAACGATGGTTCGTCCGGTCAGCCCGCTTGTCGAAGAGGCCGAGACGGAAGAAGGCGAAGGTAAAAGTACGGGAGGTGAAAGGACGCCGGTGGTCACCTCGACGCCCGCACCGGTCACCAGAGGTTCAAGCCTCCTTCGAAAATGCTACCCATCGAGTACCCAACAATTGCCATTTTTACCGTCCGGACATTTAGAAGACTGCCTCCCCCCATGCTACCACAGTACCAAAGCAATGGCGAAACTAGTCAAGGTAAGAAATCTCAAACTTGATAGGTAATCTTCTATCAGTTCCCTTATAATAAATCCTATTATGAAACCTCCTGTATAATCTCACGTATCGGATCGGCGAGGTACATCTCACAGAAGATGAGACTCCAAAGTGTTCAATATGTGTGAAAAGGAAGCGTGTCGTTGGGTTAGATCACATTATAAGGGACCGAAGAGGTTCGGAAGGGGAGGAGGATTTTAGGTACAGTCCGCTACCTTCCCCGCACGATCGCTTAACCACGCCGGATTTACTCCCATCTCTCTTTTCATCTCTATACGGCTCGATGGTTTCCCTGTGCATAATGCTCAACCCTTACCGCCCAAAATAGTCGTTAACCCTTTGAACATTCGGGTGTGCGAATTTTTTTTTTTTTAACTTAGTGACCGAAAAATTGCATACCCCATTAATTTAAGGTGATCCGAGAGGATAATTTTTTGCCTCTCGCAAGCAAATCTTTTTTTTTTCGTAATAAATAATTATATTAGTATTCTCACGTACAATTCAAAAAATCGTCCCGTTAGTTCTAACACCGGATAAGTCATTTTTTATCAATTTTGAGTTAGGCATTGTTTCTGATGGTAAATTTTGTGGAGAATCGAATTCCGTTGGTAGTTTAACCCTATTACCAACAGAAAACGCGTAGTTCACGATTTAGCCAACAGGTAATGCATTGATTCCAATGAGAAATTAATCCGTATTTTGGCTCTCCTGAAAACCTAGGAAAAATGACTTCCGGTGTTAGAACTACGACGAAATAAATAAACTTAAAAAACTAGTTAATAAAATACTGAGCCATAAATCAGGATAACTGGCCGTGCGAAAGCTTGGAAAAATTCATTGAACTGTAACATAGGTTTTACTTTTTTTTAAATCCCTAAATCTAAATCCCGAACTATATAAATTGCTTTTAAAAAAGTCCATCCTTTTTTCCCCGTAAATTACAGTAAGTCAACATTTCGTAACCAACTTTGTACCTGTTTTTGTACACCGAAAACTCGTCCTCTTGTTAAAGGGCGGAAAAATCAGATTGTGGGGGTTTTTTTATTCCGTCAAAGCTTGAACGGGGAAAATATAATCAAAAGGGATGTTGGGGCGAAGGGAATCTGCTTTTTGTTTGATTTTCGGTTTACAAAATAAAAACAACTTAAATCCTAACGCGATTTACGTCCGATAACAACCTCGGTTTTTTGAACTTTGATTTTCAACTTAATTTGGGAAGGGAACCATGGAGTAATCCAGGCTATGAGCAGATTTCCGCCCCTACTCTTCTCTCCCGAAGCAAAGAGAGATTTTAGCGGTTTCTTAAGTCGTTCTAGATCACCCCTTTTTTTCGGCCTTCTTCCAAGAAAATTTTAAGGCGTTATATCAGATTTATCATCCAAAAAAGCCTCCTTTTACCTATTTTTGGCCAAAAAAATCTACGGTTTTTTTTTTTTGCGTTGCAACCATAAAATCCAATCATCAGGCAATTCCCTAGGAGAAAAACTTTGACCAATAGAAAAAACACAATTTTTGAGTGTTTTTAATGCTATTTTGGCAGATAAAACCATTGCCACTAGAGCTACTAAAAACCTCTTGGAAATAATTTTTCAATTTTATTTGTACGGATTTCTCGTTAGATTCAATTTAGTCGTTTCTGCTTGTCGGTATTTTTTTGCCATTTGACTTTTGAGGTGGGGAAAAAAATGCGTGTCGTCTCTTTGATATATATAGAGTTTTAAAAAAGAAGCCTCCCTGGGGATGTGTTCCGAGGATCTTAGGGTGGGTTGGTTGCCGACTACCTCTCCTAACTGTATTACCCTACTCCTCCCACCCCTCATGTCGCCTCCATAACTCGATCTACGAACACAAAATGCCCAACATAAACTGAATCAGAACCGTCTCGTGTGACAAGGGAAGGTTTCGTTAAAAGCCTTTCCCCTCCCCATCCAACACTCACCCGTTCGCACCCTTACAACAACTTTACCTTTCAATTACCTCCCAATAAAGGAACGGCCGAGAGGATGATGCAAGGTTAGAAGAGGCTCTAAAACAAACGTTTAACAGCATATTGAAACCTTATTAAATAGAAGACTCCAAACCATATTAAAACCTTCCTTTTTCCTAAAAGCATTTCCATTTTAAAAGCCAACTTCATCTTCTCTTAAACATACATTTTAATCTGTAAATTATTCATTTAGTATTTTTAATTTTGAAAACCCCTCTTTATTTTTTCTTTAAAATGTAAACAATCAAGGTAATCTAAATTTACCCAAAGGGAATTCATAATCTTTATTTATGATTTCATCAAAGAAAAGTTTAAGGAAAATATTTTCTTTTAAGAAAATTTTCCATAACTTTTTTTTCTTAATGATGATGAATAATTAAAAAAAACTTTTATCCATATTTAGTTAAGTCAAGTGTTAGAAATTTTTAAAAAAATTGTGGGAAGGGGGTCAAATAGGGTGTAAAAGGTTACTTACTGCCCGTTGAGCATAAACATGTTCTCTTCCCCCTCATGAAACGGGTGCGCATGCGTCAACCCTCCCGAAAAATCAACCTTTGAACGAAGTCCAACGTTTCCATCAGTCTCTTGAGCGACTCCTCATGGAAGCGGACTCTCCCAGCCCGGACTAGACTCCGGTATGTACTAAAATTTCAAATTTTCCCAACATCCACAAAATTCATTTTCAAAAAATAACCAAATACTTCCATAAACCTTTCTTATTTAATCTAATTATTATTTCGTCAAATTCTTAAATTTAATTTAAAAAAATTTTGCCCCTTAAATCTTTCCTAAAACGGGTACCGAACCAGTTATTCCTGAACGTTGTGCGGGCTTAGTCTACTCATTTTTTCATCCTAGTTTTTTAAAATTAATCAAGGTTTAAAATTGCAGTCTAACGAGATAAAAATAAATATAGCCATTAGAAAGTTTTTAACGGGGGTATTAGTGGTAATGAAATCAGTATTTGTATAAATAAGAGTTTATTTTAAATTGGATTTTTTTACTCGCCCGTAAGAAATGGAAAAATAATTGAATATTCATTAGATTTTATTTAAATTTTTTGTTTTAAATAATTTAGTTTAAAAACTTCACTAACTAGAATTCGAACGCAAGAATTGCTAATCGAGCGCATTATTAAATCTTTGAATAATAAATTGTTTAAAAAAAAAGAAAAAAAAATTTGAACAATGGAACTCTCTTATTATGGGTATTGATAATTTTTATTTTATTTTATTGGGTCAGATAATTGTCAAAAATTAACGTGGCTTTTAGGGCGTTTTTGCTCTTTGTATTTTTTTTCTGGGGCTATCCTCAAGAGTGGCTCTGTGGTTCTAAAGTTTAGAAATCCAGGGTTTGCAGGGTTCAAATCTCAGTTTTTGGTACATTTTTTTATTCCTCTGCATAAATCATGAATTAATAGTTTGCGTGAATTATTCAAAGATATAAAACATCCATGGTTCGAGTTCCAGTTTTTTCCCTTCCATCTTTTGACCGGAATTATTTTTTTTTATTTATTTTGTAAAGATATATAGGACGATTATAAAACATTTTGACCTGATTTTTTTTATTCAATTTCGTTTTATAGTTCGGATGTGACGTTTAAAAATAATGTTTTCAGCCCTAGTAAAGTGGATATAAAGTTTATTTTTCTATTCCCATTCCGTGCGGGTTCCATCGATTCAATAATGTTTCGTATGTTGTACAATATTGTCTTTATTAGCTTTCTTAGTCATTATTTCCGAGGAGAAAGAAAAAAAAGCGGATATAAAAAAAAGGATGTTTATCCGAGTGAATTTGAGATGCTCATGTTTAATTTATCAGAGATCGTTGAGACCAATGATACTTTGCCCTCTCCCGAAGATGTAAACAAGTTTTCAACGCTAGAGTTTATAAAGGGGTCTAATGAGATTTTCTGCCTTTTCGAAAAGGGATTAATTTCTATGAAATCTTGCACAAAATAATGCAATTACCTAAGTGCTAGAAAATAAAAGGAAAACTTTCTCCTTTCAAAATTTGACATAATAAACACTCAGAAAAACAAAAAGTTTTTATTTAACTGTAAAATTGAGGATCAACAAAAGCTTGAAAATTAAATAAAAAAATTTATTTTAGTGGGAGGGGAAAAAAAGAGTAAAACCTCTCACAAATACGTTAATCCGCGTTGTGATATGGCGACAGTTTGGGAGGGCGTTAGAGTGGATTAAAAGTAGATTTAAAAAAATTACAATTTCCAACGTCAGAGCCGGAAGAGAGATAAAGGATTAGTCTAATTACCGTTTAAATTTTTTAAATTGTTTTTTACCTTTTTTTTAACCTGTGGTATGGGATTGAATGGAGACCAACTTGGAAAATTAGTCGGCTACTTGGGAAAAACGATGACCACACGTATTGGACTCCGGCCAAAATGTCGACCATCCCATAAAATACTAACAGAAAAATTTATTATGTAAAATAAACAATTTTTTAACCTCCCTCCCCTCTTTACCCTTTTATTATATAATTTACCAATCAAAAAATCTATTTCGTTTTCGATAGTCTTTTGTTCGAGGAACTTACTGGATATTCGGGCATTTTAAATTTTTTCAGGATTTTCGGCCTTTTTTAAAAACCCCTGTTACTCTTATTAGTTAAAAAATATTAAATCAAATTTAGTAATTCAATGACAATAAGAATAAGTATTAATTAAAATAATGTTGGTAATTAACTTTTTTTAAACCCTGTTGCTTTTATAAGTTTGAAAAAAAAAAAGATGAAGCTGAAAACTTTCAGTTGCTATGCGTGGAGACAAAGCACCCGGGGAATCAACCCACACCGATCCGCCTACACCGTGAAATTTTACCGCCTCCCTATATTCGCCATTAAACAAAATCCCTGCTTTTCCTAAATTCCCCCCCCCCCCCCGAAAAAAAAGAGAGAAAAAACTGAAATTTTCATAAATTGAATTCTCGGTCGGATCTAGGAGAGAGAAAAAATCGCATTGTCAGAGAGCGGGATCGCGGGATATTGGAAAGGGCGGGCATCGTTTTATTACGTGTGTTAATTAAAGAGAGCGCTATTTGAAGGGATGTTCCCGCTAGAACAAATAAAATAGGCCTCTCTGTGTTCATTTTCCAATAAAGCGATGTTCGCAGAATAAACCGCCATGATTGAAATGTCATAAACATGAATATACAAACAACGAGTCCTTGTTCATGTCGTACTTCATAACTTACGGATCACTTATTTTTAAAAGATGCTCCACTTGATAAATACGAACATTTTTCCTACCTGAAGAATAACGATAATGACATAATTTTTAATCTTTGGTTATTTAATTTTTTTATCGTAGTTTCTTCTTTTTATCGATCCGTAAGCGAGAGATTGGCATTTCAACGCTTTAATTAGTCACCCCACCCTTTTATCATACCGCAAAATATAATATTGGAATTTTAATCAATTTTTAATTAATTGAAATAAAAATTTTTTCCCTTAAAGTTATGGCGTGCATGTTGTGGGGTAATGATTAGCTTGTATATAAAGCTTCTATGGATAACCTTTAGGTGCCCTTTCATTTCTACTCCCTTCTCTAAGGTTATCGCCTCAAAGGGGGAGAAAAATTGACCTATTTTTTCTTTCGTACATTTTTTATTATCTATCTCGTTTTGAGGGGCTTTTTCTAAATTTTTGAGAGAACCCGTTTTTACAGGATTTGCGGATTTTTGAAAAAGAACCTTCATCGGGTAGGCGTTTTTATCCGTTTTTGAAATCCAATTTTTTCACAGATTTGACGTTTAACCAAATTATTTGGCCAAAAACCGCCTTATACCCGATTTTGAGAAGTTTTCCTTAGTATTTTTTTTCCAAAAAACTAGGTTATTTTAAGGTTTTTCGATATCGTCATTTAAAACCCATTTTTGTTAGTCCTACGGTTTTTCGGGCTAAAAACCCTTTCTACGCTATTTGGACGTTTTGAGCTTTGAAAACCAAGTTTATAGGTTTTCATTTTTTTTTCTTTTGAAACACATTTTTTTCGACCACCGTTGTACCGATTTTGGACGTTTTATATTCTTCTGTCGTAAATATAACGAAGTATACCGTTTAGCGATCGATTGAGTTAAATTAAAATTATCTTTTGCTTAATTTTAATGACTAATTATGGAATTTGTAACAAAGTGAACAAAATTAAGCATAATGACATAGACTAGGGATTAAGATAATAGCATAGGGAGATGCCATTAGGAAATGTGGAAGGGGCTTTTCGGTAATCCATCGCTGAGCGTGACAAAGGCGCTCCTTTTACTTATACATTTTCCTATTTTGAGACGAATAAATGATTCAAAGGAGGTAACAATAATTTTCTTCAAACAATAACCCGGGAAGCTTCTTCGGTTTTATGTCTTCCCTGCTGTTGTGCCTTGAAATGCTATGTTGACCAAGAATCGATTAGACTTGGCTAAAGTTTTAATTGAAATTCCTCCCTTTTGTTGCGTTTGAGTTTATGATAATCTCCGGTAATGAAGGAAATTAAGTCATGTACCGATTCATTATTACCCGTTTCAAACATTTTTTTTGATCAGGATGCTCTGAGGATTGCGTGAGATAAAAACTTTTAATGTTTTTTTTTTTTTTTTTTTAAGGATACCTCTTGAGTTTCTTTTCCACAGACTAATTAAAACTGCCCAGTTATTATTTATACCCCTTTATTTAAATAATGAAACCCAAATAAAAAAGGGTCTTTTTTTCTATTAATTAAAACGTTTTAAATATTTATCAACTAATTATTTATTTAATAAGATTGTGGTTTAACGAGTAAAGAGAAAAAATGTAATTCAGAGTACTTGAGGTTGAATTATTGCTTAAAAAGGGTTCAGGGTTTTAGAAGAATAAAAAAAGGAGTCGTTGAAATTCTAAGCAGGATACCTGCCTGGAGAGGCCGCAATGCGTTCGGGAACGAGCCTTCCACATTGCAGACTATTAACTCACGATTAAAATTTCATAACGAGCGCATAATTTCAGATAGAAAGCTTTCCAGTTGATGGAGGCTTTTATAAACGTTTTTCTCAAAACTAAAAGAGATTTTGGCATTCAGGAAAAGCCATAAAACTCACTGTAGGCTTCTTTTCTTTATTTTTACCAATTTTTGTTTAATAATAAAAAATTTTACATCAACATTATAAAGAAAAATTTAATAATGTGTCTCGGGTGCGATATAATAAATGTGACAAAACAAATCATATTTTATGATGAGCAGTAAACTTGTTTATAGCCTTAGGTAGTTTCTACGCGTAGGTTTCTAGTTATTCATTGAAAAAAATATTCTATAAAATCTTGTTTTTTTGAAAAGAAATTTTCGCGATTGATAAAATCAGATAAACAATGCGGTTTTAAACGATGTCACTTCAAAATTGAAAATTTCCACATTAAAAAAAAATGCTTATCGAAAACGACGGAAGCCTTTAATAAACGCGAGTTGTTGTCAAATTTAAATTAAAACAGTGAGGGCGAAGTGGGGGATTTATCTCGTGGCAAACAGACCCCCTTCTTTTTACCGGACGATACCCCTTCCTACCCGAACGTTTTCACGAAGACAAAAGCGAACCCCCCGGAATACCTACAAAACGGGTATTATTTCCCACTCGTGCAATTCGAATCAACCCCCTCAAACTAAATTTCGTTTCGACGTATTGACACTGCCTCGATTCCGGCGTGTTGGACAATAGGGTACAAAGCCTTCTCACAATTAAACTCACGGACAATAAATATAGGTAGCACCATGATAATTCCAATGAAGAGCTATAATTTTTGTGAATTAATCTTCCTTCAAAAATAAACATTTTACACTGCTAAACTTATTGAAATGATTACTTTTGATCTCATTTTTTCAAACTGCTTCTCTCAATAATTTAATATGCATTTACTAATTACAGCCACAGTTATAAAAAGAGATTTCTTTAAGAATCTGAAAGCGAAAAAAAATTTGTTCTTGGTAACCCTACGATTGAAGAAAAATTATAAGGAACGAAAGTATAAAGAAGGGAGGGAAAGTATAAAGGAGGGAAGTATAAGGGAGGGAAGTATAGGGTGGGGAAAGTTTTTTT
>JACGAQ010002653.1:0-38361 GCA_014119065.1 Orius insidiosus
TTCCCGAAAAAACCGTTGGGATTAGAAAGGAAACTTTAGTTAATTTAACGATTTTTTGTCAAAACTTAATACGTAGTAGGTAAAGATTCTCAAATCCGTGAAATGACCTGGAGGGAAAAACCGTTAAAAAAATTTTTTATAGAAAAAAACAGCGCGGATCTCTACCATAATGAAAAGTATTTGAAATAGGTATTTAATGCTGTTTTAGAAAAATTGGGTAAGTAGTTATTTATTTTTTCGAAGTGCAAAAACTAAAATAATTAAAAAAGTGAATAATTTGAATAAATCTACTAAAACAACTAAATGAATCTTCGCCTTAATAAAGTTGGAAAAGGTAAAAGTAACGAACTTGTTTTTAGAGTGAAACATAGAACGAACTGCTACCGTTCAAAGTTTTAGTTTCCGAATTCGCCACTGCTCTTGACCGCTCGGAAGTCTTTCCTTTTTTTTTAAATTATACTAAAAAAATGATTTTAACTTATGATCGTTGTACCTAATAAATAATTTTGTGTTTAATTTAACTAATAGAACAAAAATTAATAAGTTTTTAAAGAAATTACCCGAAATTAATAGTAACAGGTCCCATTGTGAGAAGGAACGCTTTTGGTTTTTCTACTCTTTGGTCTAAAAGCTAAATTAATAAAAACGGCAAAAAGTTGTGATCATAAGTTAATAGTTTAAAAATATTATTTTAAAAAACTTACAGTCAAAAAGTAGAAAAATAATCCAAAATTGAACTGAAAACGTCTCCGTGAAGTAGCTGGTTCAACTGTCTACTTTGAAAGTCAAAATCGAAATGAAGAAAAAGGTCTAGAGTCAAGCTAAGGCCGTATTTAGGTATAAAAACCCTTTAAGAATTAACGTATGTCAACGGTTTGTGCGAAATTCACTGTTTTAAGCATCGAAAA
This sequence comes from Orius insidiosus, assembly GCA_014119065.1. Taxonomy (NCBI): domain Eukaryota; kingdom Metazoa; phylum Arthropoda; class Insecta; order Hemiptera; family Anthocoridae; genus Orius; species Orius insidiosus. The sequence goes on from JACGAQ010002653.1 coordinate 909, forward strand.
TCGCTTTTTAAAAGGCATGAACGGTCGATATATATATCGACCAACGACTAGTCCGCCCAGGAAAGGAACTTTCTACTCGATATATATATCGACCCGCGCTGAGAGTGTTAACGGCCTTTACAGTTCAACTTCTTTTCCGTTTGTTAGGAAGCTCAATCGAGGAAAAGCCGAGGGACAAACTCGTTCAACTTCCGGGAAAAATCCCCTTTGCGTTAATCTTATAACCTCTACAAACGTATTTACAAAAAAAAATTTATATTCTCATAAAATTAAGTTTTATAAAACAGAAAAAAAAATTTTTTCACAATTTTTTTTCTTCAAGTTTACAAAGAGATCAAAAGGTCCGATAGAAAAGCGAGGAAATTTAAAACGTAAATTCCATCGTCTATAAAGGCTTTAAAGGGAGAGGAATAAAATTATTAATCTAATCACAGGTTTTATAAGCAAACTCCTTTTATAATAATACCTGAGCTCCGAAATAGCGTCGAGATAAAATAATCTCGAAGGCTGTAAATTTTCTGTAACTGAAACTCACGCTGCTTGGTGGGGAGGGGAAAACGACTCGATAAAACTAGCCTATAAAACGTTTGCGGGTTGAAGGTTTTAAAAAGGTTTTAGAGAAGTTGTCGGGTTCCCTCTTTTTGGGACAGTTGACTGACACACAAAACCAATTAACTTCTTGCGACCTGATTTTATCGGCGTTTCTATCCTAATTACAGAATGGAAGCTTTTAAAGGATCTGGAAACTTCATTTCTTTTGCCGGACAAAACAATTAACTCAAATCTCATATAAAATTAGATTTAGAACAATAATAAAGGGGGAAAATAAGTTTATTTCGAAGGAAGCCTACCAGAAGAAAGGTGGAAAACCATGGTCATTCATTCACCTCTTGACACCCCTGCACCATCGACGAACCTTCGAACATTTCTCCACAAAAAGAAAAATGTTTCGATTCTTCCTATAGCTCGATCTTTTTCTGATACCAGAAGGCGATTCTAGCCTTATCTACGAAATAAAGGTGTTTCGAGCCGAGCCTTTCCTACGAAATAAAGGTGTTTCGAGTTCTACGTTCGAGTTTTTCTACTAAATAAAGGTGTTTGAGCTTCTCTACGAAATGAAGGTTTCGAGCCTTTATCTACTAAATAAAGTGTTTGAGCATTCTACTAAATGAAGGTGTTTAAAGCCTTTTCTACGAAATGAAGGTGTTTCGAGCCTTTATCTCGAAATAAAAGTGTTTTAGCCTTTTTCTACTAAATAAAGGTGTTTAAAGCCTTTTCTACGAAAGAAGGTATTTCGAGCCTTTATCTACGAAATAAAAGTGTTCCTAGCCTTTTTCTACTAAATAAAGGTGTTTAAAGCCTTTTTCTACGAAATGAAGGTATTTTGAGCCTTTATCTACGAAATAAAAGTGTTCCTAGCCTTTTTCTACTAAATAAAGGTGTTTAAAGCCCTTCTCTACTAAATGAAGTGTTTCGAGCCTTTATCTGCGAAATAAGAGTGTTTGGAGCCTTTATCAACGACTGAAAGATCAGGCCCTTTACTAAGATCAGCCCCTTTTACTAATCCTAAAGCAACCAGGGTCTGGAGCGAGTGGCGCGTGATTCTCCATTGAGGGAATCGAACCCACGATCCCGTACAAACGAAGGAAGAACTACCCCCTCGGCCCCAGGGTAGGATTAATTTTTAGGCGGTAGACATGCTGATGCAGGTGGGACGTAATGATAATAGTTCGACTGCTCTTCTCCAATATGGTTTTAAAATAATGTTTTTAAAATTCTCTTCTTTAAAATAATTTTTTTTGTCATCAATGTTTCAATATGAAATTTTTTTTGTTCTCTATTGGGAAATGCAGCGTTCCGTTGCGTGTTGTCATGAACACGAGAGGCGGGGGATTGATGACTGGCATAGGCCCTATATTTCCACAGACATTGTTGGCCATCGGCTTGGAATAATTCATTTTCCGGTCGGGCGACTGCCTCGGGGGCGGGACCGTTTATTTATTGCTTACAGTTAAATATACACCACTCCAGTATATCACAGTTTGGAGGTTTCTGGGCAAAGGAAGCCCCCCCTTCCCTCGCTCTTTCACAACGGGAATCGCCCGAGAAAAAGGATGAGGAACAGCGGGAAAAAAGGAGGGTGGCAGATCGGTCTTAAGAGAATACCGAAAAACCCCTTTGGGACGAAACGGAATTTAATTTAAGGCCTGAGAAAATTTTGACTCCCTTTTTTCCATCTTATTGATTCTATTTCATTTGATTCATTACAGAGATACATTTTTAACAACTTTAACCGAAATTCACTAAAAAAATTTTCTAACTCAAAGTTTTTCATGCTCCAACTCATAACTAGGAACAAGGTAACTTCATAAACATCCTAATGTCAACATACGGCCGCTGCAGTTTACATGACAATGCTGAATCGAACTTAGCTTTTAGACATTGAATCAACTCCGCTGGAAGCTTTAATTGGCGAGCAGAGGACTTTGATAGACTCATTAGGCCTATTTTGAAGTTGTGTTGCTCTTGAAAGCCTTTTAGTGTAATATTGTTCGTTATTGGGATGGAAGTAGGAAAGGGTTGGGGATGAATTAGATTAGGTCTGTCAGCGTCTTCTTATCCCTTTCTGTTTTATAAACTTTAAATGTACCCTCAACTTTTAAAACCGCCTCTCCTCTTCCAAAGCCTTTTTCCCTACATCTGCCTGTTTTGATAAAACGTATCATTTTTTCCCACGCTCCTAACTCTGAGGTTTGAAAAAAAAATCAATCCCAACTTTTAGAAATTTGTCAGTATTTTGAAGTTGTGGATTCCTGGGTACCTACATACCTCTCCCCTTAAAAGCTACTCGCTCTAATCTTAGCCTAAATGCAACCCGCCTAATTTCACCCTAAAAACTACACTTTAGGCAACATAGGTTGAAAGTACAGCTCCCATACCATCCCAGTCAAACATTCTCAAAAAATCAGGTTGGCAGTATCTGCTGAGAAATCCGCTGACCAACCGGAGCTGCCCATTATGAAAAAATTAAAGTGGAGATTCTCCGGTGAGATTTTGTGTTCACACTCTAGAATAACATCCTACCTGAGTGACAGATGTCATCCCTTTCGGTAATTAATGACCGACCCACCTTAGAAAATTAATTCCTAACGTCAGAAGAGAACAAAGTTGCGTTTCGTGAAGGACAAATCGCTCTTCAGAGTAACTCCGACAGCGTTGAATCACAAATCTTATCTTAAAAAGGATGAATCTGATAATCTTCACGATAAGGATCGACGTTAAAGTTGTGAACTTGCAAAGTAGCACCTCTACCCCTGGTCGACGAGGCAATTAACTAAGAATGGCAAACAGGGGTTGTGTAATTGTGTGTGATTGCCGTGTTATTAGTGGCCTTCCCTTCCAAGCACGCACCATCGATCGAGAACCCCTTAACAATTCTTAAATACTTCAAATCATATTTGTTAAAAAACGACCAAAAAATTCAAACAAAAATTTAAAGGCCTTTTCCAAAGTAATGACATCCAAAGAAATTAACTCAATTAACTAATCAACTTTAATTATCCATTTCATTTGAGATCATGTCAGGATAAGTAAGGCTCTAATTGTCATGTATCATGAATTTTTAATGTAATTACCCATAAAAACAAGACCTAAAACAGGCATTAAACATATAAAATTAATTTTCTCTATAAAAATTTTATTTTCATCAAGTAAAAAGATCGTTTATAAAAATATAAAATGTTAGCGGTAAATTGGTCACCTGGAGGCAATAAGGTATGCAACTTGATATTTGACTTCAAATAGAAAAATTATGCCTTCCTTCCTTCTATAAACAATTTTACAGCTAACCAGATATGAAATTTCTTTAAAAAAATTTTTTGACGTGAGAAAAAATGATGTAGCTTCCAAGGTAGTATTTAAGCTATAAATAAAATCTTATCATAAGCCACCCTCTTGGCGGATAACTGAGTAGCGCGTTATCGCTCAAATTATCAACCTTAAACCGTGATTAATACTCATTTTTAAGTTTAAAAAGGTACTACTTAAATACTGCGTATAAAATGCTAGAAAATAGCAGTATGCGCGGTATACAGGGTGTCCGGAAACACATGGCAAGCGCCTGGGAGAGCGTTAAAAAGTGGTTTTACGAAAAAAAGTTAAATGTAAACCCCCCTTAATTTAAATCAAAGAATTTGATGGTGTAGTTTAAAATCCGCCTGGATATACAGGGTGTCCCAGACACAACCTAACTTCGTTATTTCAAATAAGAACCCCTATTTTTTATTTCAGATTCGTAATCTACGCAAAATTTCAAGTAGACTTGAGTACTCATATGACAATTTTGGACAACTTTTAAAAAATGTCAAAATTTAGCGTTTTTTGCGCTAAAATCCGTTAAAATTGACCTAGGAGACTCGTTTTTTTTTTAAATTCCACTTATTTTTTCCCGAAGAATCCAACTGTCTCAAATTTGAGCATCTTCGCATTCAGCATCACGAGATTTCGTCGCTAATGGCCTTTTTTCAAGTTTAACTCCAAATTCCATACTTCAAAAATGGAAATTAGCGATTTGTTGACGGAATTTTAATTTTTGATGCATAAACACAAAAGACGCTGTAGCTCTTTCAAAATTTGTGGTCCGAAAGAAAAATTCCTTTCAACAAGTGCTAATTTTCATTTCTGAACTAAAAATTTGGGTTCTAACTTGAAAAAAGGCCATTAGCGACGAAATCTCGTGATGCAGAATGCAAAGATGCTCAAATTTGAGACAGTTGGATTCTTCGGGAAAAAATAAGTGGAATTAAAAAAAAACGAGTCTCCTAGGTCAATTTTAACGGATTTTAGCGCAAAAAACGCTAAATTTGACATTTTTTAAAAGTTGTCCAAAATTGTCATATGAGTACTCAAGTCTACTTGAAATTTTGCGTAGATTACGAATCTGAAATAAAAAATAGGGGTTCTCATTTGAAATAACGAAGTTAGGTTGTGTCTGGGACACCCTGTATATCCAGGCGGATTTTAAACTACACCATCAAATTCTTTGATTTAAATTAAGGGGGGTTTACATTTAACTTTTTTTCGTAAAACCACTTTTTAACGCTCTCCCAGGCGCTTGCCATGTGTTTCCGGACACCCTGTATATTCGTCCGCTCAATTTTTAACTTTCTCAGAAGTTAATGTATTACCCTCCACATCCTATTTTTGGCAGAGGGAAAATTGATTAATGATTTTTACTGATCCAGGCTAATCCACTTCCCGCAGTATTCCCTTTTCTCTCTTGTACGCCTTTAGGACAAGGGGGGTGATGGAGGACAAGGCGCTTTCAGTCCAATAAAAACCAATAGATTTTGATCAGCTGGATGCAACAGTTTTTATTTGGGTTGTACTTGATGGCATCGGATATGCAGTGGAAGAAAAGGCGTTCTTTTTTAGGGGAGGGGGAGTGTTTTTGAGCGAATGTTTAAGAGTTTTCATTTGGGAGAGAATTTTGATTAGGTCCGCTATTTAAGATTTCTCGTGTTGTTTTGATGAAAGGAAAACCAGAAGCCTTTTGTTGCTCGAACTTCCTTAAAAGGGGTTAATGAACTATAAACTCCATCTTCGAAGGTGATTAGTCTTACATTTATTCCATTCCAGTTGGCCCTTTTTCTCATCGAAACTCCCCAAAAAAGAAAAGCCTAAATTTAATAAAACAATGTTGAAAACGTCCGACCGAAACTTCCCTTCCGAATACATCAAGTGTTTCAGTATTCAGAAGAGGAACGTAGAAGTGGAAAGTTCAGGCAAAACTGAGGGCTTATAATCTACTCGCAAGACTCAGTCATAAACCACGGCTAAAAGAGGGGCATCCTTCCTACTTGTATGCCTCCAGACTTAATGAGTCGACCCCCAACCTTACGTAAAAAATATACGTCTTTTTCCCTCTTTTGACAAAAAAAAATTTAAATATTTAATATTCAAGTATATAAATAAAAGTGCTTTCTTGGAGCTAAACAGCCATTAAATCGTCAGTTAAACAGTCTTTGAATCTTCAGATAAAAAGTCTGATTGGAAGCTCAATAGTTGCTCATTGTTAGCTAAAAAATGTCAAATCTTCAGCGAAACAGGATTTCGCTGTTACCACAAAGTACCAGAACCCATTGCCTGATTTTAGCGTCCGAGCTAAAAATGTATAAGCGCTAAATATAGAATTTAGTCAATAACTAAATTTTGCGGTGTCCATGGGTTTTATTTTTAGCGTGTTTTCGAGGATACTAGAAAGTCAAAATCTCAGATTTTTCAGCGATTTAGCAAACAAAAAGGGGCCTAACCAAATGCGAGGGGGCCCGAATGAGGGAAATTCGCGGTGGTAAACAAAATTCTTTCAGAATAGTCTTCATTGATCAAAACCTAAGTACCTACACAATTATAACTTCTAAAAAAAAAATTCAAAAGCCTTTTGATCTGGTATAAACAGAAGGGAGGCGATGACAAACGTACAAAGGGAAGAGTTGGATTCCACTTTTACTCGTTCGACGGATGGTTTAACCAGTGGAAATCGACACGTTTTAACACTCCGGGAAAACTGTACAAATAAATCTTTCACGCGGAAACAATTTATTTTATTAGTTTTTCTCTCCTCGATAATCAATAATAAATTGAAAATTAAAATTTCACTCTAAAAAATCAGAAATTATCCTCCCTTCGAGGACTCTCATTGGATAAATAATAGGAATCAGTTTTTTTCAAGTTAGCTATTGAGGTACTTAAGGAGCCCTCGAACGGAGGGCTCTCATTGGCTGATGTCAACACAAGAATTGCCTTAAAACCTTGCCTAATTTAAGGAATGAAAAAAGTTTAAGGTATCCTTTGGCTAAGGAAGGAAGAGTTTCAAGAAACGTTTACAAAAACGGGCCTTGGATCAAAATTAAAAAAAAATAGCTTTCAATGGTTTTTGGACTTCACAGGGTCAAAAATGACCCCCCCAAAGGCTGAACCCAAAGTCTTCATGAAGCGAAACCGCTAAAAAGGAGAAAGGTCTAAACGTCTTTCAAAAGAAATTTATTTTGATACCCTCGAGAGATAGTTCTAGGAAAAGTGTCTTAGTCTTCATGAATAAAAATTGACCATAAAAAATAATTATTCTTTAAAACAAAAATTATTATCATTTAGACATACCGCAAGATTAAAAGTGACTGTTGTTTACTAGAAGAAAAATCACAACAGATTTTTTTAAATTCACTGTATTTTGAAATTACGTCAATTTGGCCGTAGGTGTTAGACAGAGGATGTAGCTACGGTGGTGGCGAACACGGAGCGACTGAGGGGGCGTAAGGGTGGCCCTTCCTTCCCTTCGAAACTCACCCACGGAACGATACGAATCCTGACGAGATACACCGATAATATCAGATTCAAAAAAATTTATATACAACAGATTAAAAGAAATAATAAAGGCTATTTTGAAAAATAAAAAAAATGGAGGCTTATTTGAAAATAATTTTTTTCCGTTTTGTAAAATAAAAAAAATCCTAACATAGGGTGATTTGGTTTTACGGTAAATTATATAGAATCAGTCCGAAAATTGGCTTGTTTATCATGAAAACATATCAAATGAGTAATACCCAAATCTCAAATAAATTGCCTCTTTTATGTTTTTTTGAAAATTGATTTTTTTGTTCATTTTTTACTTTTGTTGTTGCTGCCCCCGCCCCCTCTCGTCAACCTTTTCGAAACAATCTTCGTGTTGAATGCTATCACGCACAACTGCAGAGTATAAATAGAGGCCTTTCCACCTCTATTCAATAACCCTAGTCAAAAAAGAGATGTTTTAATTAAAAGAATAATAATTTTCTTAATTTACTCAAAAAATAGAAGTAAAATTTTAATTAAGAAAATATTTCTTCCCTATTTTTCAGCCTTTTTTTAATAAGTAAAAACGAATTGACCGGCCACCAAAGGGACAGTACACGGCCGTTCGGTAGGTTATTTAAGGTTACTTTGAAGTAACCTTCAATACTTTACTTAAAATACTTTACTTTTTAAAAAGAATCCAAGAAATGAAATTGAAAATAAGCCATTATGTATTTTTTGGGTTTTTTTGATGTACCAATAACTGAAGATTAGGAAGTTAAAAAAAAAAATTGGTTAGAGGTTAGATTTTTCGTTATCGTTTCCGATACGGCCATTGTGGCCTTTTTAAAATTCCCGCCCGTAACTGGGGACGGCGTTCGGAATAACAAAAAGAGGCAGAAGTCAATCTGGAAACGCGGGACGCCGTGATTTGTTTAGTTGGGTGGGTCGGGGAGGGGGCGGTTACGGGAACGATTCTCGTTTTTGTTTCCATCCCTCTTTTTTTTTTCTCTTCTTTTTCCACCCTTTTCCGCCTCTACACTCGAGGACTAATGAAAGTGATCCCTTGATTGAACGACTTCGGAATCCATCATAAATTTTAATAAATTCAAACTCATTTAGAAAGGAATAAATTGCATCCAGGATTTTTTAAAGGAGAAGCCGTTATAAAATGAATTTTATATGAAACAAAAGCAATTACGTTCAGAAATTTTATAATCCCAATAAACTTAAATTAAAAATTTTGAAAATATAATGAATTTATCATGAAAGATCTCTTTCATTAATCAATATTTTAGGCAAATTCGGCCAATTTTGTAACAAAGAGATAAATATTCGCCAAAAGAAAACATGTTTTTGTTGGTTTTTGTCGAAGAAACCTCCCTTTTTGGTTATTTCCCAGCGTTTCCTACTGAAATAGGGCCTCGGGGAAATGCTTCAATCACTCCAAATTCTTCAATTAAATTTAGGCAATTAAGGGAGTAATTCCGCTTTTACTCAAAAAAAAAAAAGTTTCATTTTCTTTCTTTATGGGCGGCTAAGTTGGGACGTTTAGAGAACGGAGTTTATTTTGGCCAGGATTAGATGACGGTAAATTTGATTTAAAGTAAAAGTTTTAGAATTAATTTCAGCCTAGTTTTCAACATCATTTGTTATGTATTAAAGAGGAGTGAGAAGAGTTCTCTGAAGTCAATCACACACAAAGGGTCGTCAACCCTCCCAACCCGCCCACCGACGTCGGGAGTTAACCGCCAAACTTCGCCCGGAGCATAAACCTTTTAAAAGGCTTCGCCATTCGAGCATAATTCATTCAGAGGGAACCTGCTTTTCTTCCCATGGAGTTTAGAATGCGAAACTGTTATGAAAGGAGGAAAAAAAAAGCTGTTAACTAATAAAAAAGCGATTTGTTTAGTCCAAGTTTTAGATAATTGTCTAATGCGGTATCAATCTTTAGTGACGTGAGGTCCTAACGTGCCAGAAGTCCCATCACGTAACTGATCCATCACGAAACATGTCGACAACCATTTTTTTATACTCTACATCACGCCTTTTCTTAATAAAAACACCGCTTTAAGAAATACAATATATTAAAATTTAAGGCTTGGCCTACTCGTTCAAAAAGAACGCTATGCGTGATGGTTGAAATTGAAGTTTTTTTAAAATGTTAGATTACTGAGAGAGGAAGCCCTACGAAGAGCCTGTAGATAAGCATCTTTTCCGAAATTTTAAGGATTTCAGAGTAATCGATAAACTATTATCATCAACTCATCAGTAATCACTGATTAATATTACCTGTAAACAAGCATTTCGTGACGCCGCCAAGGGGAGCCTGAAAACGGGAGCATGGGCGCTTCATCTCTCCAAAATTTCCTTTTGTCATAATAAACCCGCAAGACTTGGCGGTCATGTTGGTTTAGTATCGCAAGCGCCTCGATTTTCAAAGAGACCTGATTTTGTTAAAGGTAGGCCTTTTTTTTTAACAAAATTTTTTATCGCATTAATAAAAATTAAATTTAAAAAAAGGACTCACGCTACCGCCCCCAGCCACATAGCCATTGCCCCCCTATCACCCAAATTTGTCTTAACGCCCCCAGTAACTTCCCGCGCCCGAATCACTGATCTAAATCGATTCATTTTCCACAAATGAGAGCAAATCTAAATTTCGATTTTTTTTTTTTTTTTTCTTTTTTCTTGCTTCGTCAGCTTGTCTTACTGAAAATCCAGGCCTTATGGTACAAAAATCAAGGGAAATAATTCAGTCTTTTATCCTTCTCGACGCCTTCCTGAAGGACTTTATTTTTCCCTAAAAAAAAGTGCGTGTTTTTGACAAAATAATTTTCCTTCCCCTCCTCCCCGAGGTGTTTATAAAGAAGAAAAAGGCCTCACACCACGTCTGCTTATTCTTTCCTTTAATTTTTTTTAAAAAAACATTATTTTTTTCATCAGAAACCCAGGAATGGCCCATTTATCAGCGTAAGGGGTGAGGTTGACGGAGCTCGAGGCCCTAATGAAATACTGGGATTACGTAATTGAAGTTTTAATTAGTGTGGAAGGCGTAGGTACATTGGCTACACCTGGACCGTAACCCTTAGGGGGAGGGATTAAATCACATTCTATTCTTCGTACTTTATAAAAATTTTGTAATGAGGTTACCATTAATAAGAAAAGAGGGGAAAGAAGGAAAAAAAGGTCAAAATGTTTTCGTTGACAAATGTCAAAAGCCGAAAGAACAAAAAGTCATAGAAATATTGTTTATATAGTTGAGAAACCCTTAAAATATATTGAAAATACCTAAAAACCTGACGGAGAGCGAACTTACAATTAAGGAGAGCAGCCTCTCCTCCTTCTCAACGGTAAATTTTGAGTATACCCGAAAGGAGACTCAAAAAGAGGCAACTTTACCGAGGAAAACGTCCAAAATACAATAAAAAAGGTGTCATTCAGTAAACAAAGGGAAAAGTACTAATCTGGAGCGGGTCCCGACGGGAACTTCCTTAAAGAGAAGTAACAATATAGGAGGGGAAGTATAAGGGAGGGGAAGTATAAAGGAAGGGAAGTATAACGGAGGGAAATTTTTTTTCCAAAACATTTTCTTAGTTTTTTTTTCCATAAGTTTTTCCGAGTAAATTATTTCCAAAAATTTTGTAAGTTTTTTTTTTAATTTTCCATTTTTTCCGACGAATATTCTAAGTTTTCTTTTTTAAATTTCCGCTTTTTTTATCGAAAAATTTTTTAAGTTTTTTTCGAAAATTTTTTTAAGTATCAAGTAGAAATAGTCGTAATAAAAGGTAGAAGTAATGGAATTTTTGCCCAAGAGAGGTCCCTCTCGTAAGGCGTAGAAGTATGAAATTTCTTCCTACTAAAATGATAATTAACACCAAAAATTCTTAAAAATATAAGGAGAGTAATTGGTGAAAATCGGACCAACGGCCGCAGCGAATTTTTTAAATTTCAAACAGCATATCTCCGCCATTTTTTCGAAATTCAAAAATCGCTCTCGTTAGTTTTTGTTCACCGACTAAGGAAAATTTGGTGAAAATCGGTCGAAAACTGTGGCCGTAAAGTGTTCCGGAAAAAATGCTACGGACGGACGGCCGGCACCACAGACAAAGTTGAGATCGGTAAAGATCAAGATTCGAATTGACCCTCCGGGGTCTGGAAGACCCTTCCCCAAAAACCCGACGTGGAGGGTATCACAATAACTTCATTAAGGAAGTTAAAAAACATTAAAATAGCTTCTCGGCTAATAGCCCAAAATGTTGTTTTAAGGGGTTTCTTGGAAGATAGACCAATTAAAACGCCTTCAATTTTTCACGGTTTTCCGAGAATCCCCTAAAAATCTTTTAACACAAGTTCGGGGATTTTTCTTACGAAAACGCTTAAACCATACTACTTCAAAAAAAAATTATCAAAATTTCTTGACAAAATTAGTCTTGTGCATTATGACAGTAAAAGGGATATTTTTTGCTGGGGTAACACTGGTTTTCTTTGGGGCGTCGAAAGGTTACTGTCATCTTTAGATAAGAAAAAACCGATTTTGTGTTTTTAACTATAACTTTTTAAAATCTCTTATTTGTGAGTTTCCTTAGAATCTAAGTTAGAAATGATACGTTTTATTCTAATTCAAAACCGTGCGGGGAAGACTCGCTTGGCGAAGTGGTATATGAACTTCGACGACGACGAGAAGCAGAAATTGATCGAAGAGGTCCACGCCGTGGTCACCGTACGAGATGCCAAGCACACGAATTTCGTCGAATTCCGAAACTTCAAAATCGTCTACAGGCGATACGCTGGTCTTTATTTCTGCATCTGCGTCGACGTAAACGACAACAACCTCTGTTATCTCGAGGCGATCCACAATTTCGTCGAAGTCCTCAACGAATATTTCACAACGTCTGCGAACTCGATCTCGTCTTTAACTTCTACAAAGTCTACACGGTCGTCGACGAGATGTTTCTCGCCGGAGAGATCAGGGAAACGAGTCAAACCAAAGTACTCAAACAGCTACTCATGCTTAACTCCCTTGAATAAACCATTCCCTCATTTTGTTATTTATAATTTATCGTTACTATTTGGGCTTGTAAATCCCCAATTTAAAAGAATGATCTGATATTATCGGTTCGCTAATTATGTGTACCTTATAAAAATATGTATTATAATAAAAGTCCTTTGATTTAACAGCTACTTTTATGATTCCTTGAGCACTGCAAAGGACTGCTTGATGTGTCTACCTCGAGGTATTCTTAACACTTTCTGGTGTTTTCATATAGAGGGCTTTCAGGTATTCTTGACTCTTATGTGCAAATGATTCAGGCTTTCTTGACTCTTATGTACAAATGCTTCAGGCTTTCTTGACTCTTATGTGCAAATGATTCAGGCTTTCCTGACTCTTATGTGCAAATGATCCATATAAAAGATATAACTGCTCAGTATGTTCCTGATTGTTCCAGGAGTTCGAGGACACTTTGTTTCCGGCATTTCGGGGAGCCTACTGGCTATCTTGACTCTTATGCAAATTATTCAGGCTTTCTTGACTCTTATGTGCAAATTATTCAGGCTTTCTTGACTCTTATGTGCAAATGATTCTGGCTTTTTCGACTCTTATGTGCAAATGATTCTGGCTTTCTCGACTCTTATATGCAAATGATTCAGGCTTTCTTGACTCTTATGTGCAATTGATTCGGCTTTCTTGACTCTTATGTGCAAATGATTCTGGCTTTCTCGACTCTTATATGAAAATGTTCAGGCTTTCTTGACTCTTATGCATATGATTCGGGCTTTCTTGACTCTTATGTGCAAATGATTCTGGCTTTCTCGACTCTTATATGAAAATGTTCAGGCTTTCTTGACTCTTATGTGCAAATGATTCGGCTTTCTTGACTCTTATGTGCAAATGATTCTGGCTTTCTCGACTCTTATATGAAAATGTTCAGGCTTTCTTGACTCTTATGTGCAAAAGATTCAGACTTTCTCGACTCTTATGTGCAAATGATTCTGGCTTTCTCGACTCTATATGCAAATGATTCAGGCTTTCTTGACTCTTATGTGCAAATGATTCGGGCTTTCTTGACTCTTATGTGCAAATGATTCTGGCTTTCTCGACTCTTATATGAAATGTTCAGACTTTCTTGACTCATATGTCCAAAAGATTCTGGCTTTCTCGACTCTTATACGCAAATGATTCAGGCTTTCTTGACTCTTATGTGCAAAAGATTCAGACTTTCTCGACTCATATGTGCAAATGATTCAGGCTTTATCGACTCTTACGTGCAAATGATTCTGGCTTTCTCGACTCTTATATGCAAATGATTCAGGCTTTCTTGACTCTTTTGTGCAAAAGATTCAGGCTTTCTCGACTCTTATGTGCAAATGATTCAGGCTTTATTGACTCTTATGTGCAAATGATTCAGGCTTTATCGACTCTTATATGCAAATGATTCTGGATTTCTCGACTCTTATATGCAAATGATTCAGGCTTTCTTGACTCTTATGTGCAAAGATTCCGGCTTTCTTGACTCTTATGTGCAAATGATTCTGGCTTTCTCGACTCTTACGAGTATATGCAAATGATTCAGGCTTTCTTGACTCTTATGTGCAAAAGATTCAGGCTTTCTTGACTCTTATGTGAAAATGATAAGGCTCTCATTACCCTTATGTAAATGATCCATAAGTGCTAAAAGGTATAACTGCTCAGTATGTTCCTGATTGTTCCAGGACAAGGACATCTTGTTTGCGGCCATTCGGGGTGCCTACAGGCTGGCCAGCCTAGAAACTCTTCTTTCCTTAACAAAAAGGATACCTTGAACATCCATTTTCTGTTCCTTAACTTAGGCATTTTAAGTGAAAATCAAGGATTGTATTACCATCAGCCCTACCTCAGCGGATTCCTTAAGGTTCCTCAATAGCCACCTTAAACAAAGGGAAATCAGGATCCATTTTATTCGAAGGAATAGATGGTTCACAAAAATGAAATATTTTCAATGATTTTCAAGGAAACCTTAAGAAAAGGGATCCTAAAGGAGCGTTTTTAAATACAGAGCACAAATTAGAATTCGAATCAGACGGTTTTAGTAATAAAAGGCATATTTTTAAAACTTGACTCACCTTGTGTAAAACGAGAGAAGAAAAGCTTCCTGGACATGTCTGTACAGGTCTGTGGTGGAGAGTGGGGATGTACACAGTATTACCACTCTTTTTACCATAAAGCCAAAAAATTTAGTGGTATTTACCAATTAATCATTGGTTTTATATGTTTTAAAAATATTTTGCTCAGTATACTAGTAATAATAATTAGTATTTAATGTTTAGTAATTAATAATTAGCTAGTTTTTTAATGTCACCTACAATAGCTATTGAGAAGGCGGTGCAATGTTCAGAGTCTTTGTCGAATGCCAATGGCGAATTTCCACAACAGAAAAGGGGTGTTCAAGGTATCCTTTTGATTAAGGTAAGGAGAGTTTCAAGGAACGTTTAAAAATACAGCTTTAAACTTCTAATTTCTCAAGAAACATTCTCACAAAAATGCATATTTTATTGATTACATACTAACAAAATATAAATTTAAATACAAATTCAATACTTTGGCTACACCTGACTATTTTTAGGTATTATAAAATGCAAATTTGGCAATGTAATAAAAACTACAGAGATCTTACACAGTAATAAAACTTCAATACAATGATTAAAATAAAATACATAAATTCAAAATGTAAAAATAGATATGATTATATCACAAAATACTGTATAATGCTTACCTTTTATCTGAAAAGCTAAAAGACTATTTGATATCGCAGACAAAGTCGTAGTTTGGGGGGTCGTCGGGGATTGGGGGAGGTTCTTGAGGAATGTCGATGCCTTCGGCGTCTAAAAGTCGAAGTTTGATGTCCATCGAAAGTAATGTTTCGAGGTCGTTTTCGGTCTCTTTGCTTACCATTTTGTTTCCTAAAAGCGCATTTATTCCATCAGTCCAGTAGTTAAAGATGTGTCTTCAGGAGCAACGAAATCCAGATTGTACATCGACTGAATCGAGAGTCAACGAAAAGGCCAAAGCGCATATCGTTTTTCGCCGAGCGTCTTTCATATGTGGACAATCTTTTCCGACGACCATAGCTTTAATATCAATGACGGCTAATTTATTAGGAAGGTTTTCCACTGAAGGAATGCTTTTTTCGTCGCAGTCACCATAATGAAAAACTTTATGACTCGGCGATAATCGCACATACCAAAATTTATCTTTGATTCTCTAAAAAATAAATTAAAAAACGTTTTCAATTTAAAAAAATGTACCTGTCCTCTTTGAGAATATTTGGTAAATCGAGTCCCATCGACTAGAAAAGCAAGTCTTTGTTTTTGAATAGTTCCATTATTTCGGGTGTTATCATTTCTTTAAGTTGGACAATTGGGCGTGCATGCGATTCCCATTCTTCCCTCGAAGTTCGCTCTTGTTGCCAAAGATTGGTTATGTCGCTGTATGTTAGGCGGAGAAGCCTCGCCCGAAATTTGTCTAAAGCGTTGGACTGAGAGGCCAAAGCTCGTGTTATTTGCTCCTTGACAACACTGAAGACCTTGACAAAGTCTTCTATGGTCGCTCTCATTTCCTTCCATGTTTTATTCAAAAGAACAATGCAGATACAGAAGAACTCTTCAAAAGGACGATCGTGCGTAAAAAACATGGGATAGTATGTAATCCCCTGTTCATTCGGTGGCTCTCCTATATGCAAAAGCTGGCATAATAGCTTCACCAATTCTACGCTAGTTCTTCCAAAAGGGCATTCATGTTCATCAGCCCTGCATGAATTTTCTAACACAACCTATAAAAAAATTAATTGAACATCCTTATTATCAACTTCCTTTACCTTGGTGTAATTTTCTGTTTGTGTTTTAGCAAAATAGACCATACAATCAAGAGCTAACATGCCAGGAGGAGTTTCTGTAAAATCGAGCGCTGGATTTATGTCATATTTAAAACCAAGTTTTTTATAATCCTTGGCATAAACTCCAAGCTGCTTTTTGGCCAATGAATCGTTCCCGATGGAACCTTCAGTGTCAAATGCGATCTTACGGAGTTCCTTGATTTTTTCGTGGGCGTCCTGATCCTGAAAAATAATGGGTCAGTGATCAAGGACTCTAGAAAGTATACCTGAGAGTCCATTTTAGTCCTCATTCTTGGCTCAAGTAACCCAAGAAGATAAGTCTGATAAACATAAAGTTGATGGGCTAATTCAACACCAACCTAAAAAATTTAATTTATAAATTATATCATAACTGCGCTTTATACCTCTTCATTTGATTTTTGGATGATGTACGTTAGAATCGCATTTCGGACTTGCTTCGAGCAGAGCTTGACAGCAAGCAACTTTTGCTTAGCAGCATCGGCTTTCGCCAAAAAAGCGTTGATCAAAGCCAAAGTATTTTGTTGAATAACCGGATTTTGAGTTTGAAGATGCAATTCCAAATTTTGAAACTGAACCTCCTTTTCGACCTGCGCATATTTCCCAGTGCTGTTCACCAAAATGTTTTCCAAAATTGATAAAGAGGCTTGAATCACTTTAGGATCGTGAGGAGTCGGCTGGTTGTTTACATAGCTGGCAATCGTGCTTATGAAAGGACCTTCTAGAATATCCCATGAGACATTCCCATGGTCCATCAGCTCGACAAATGACTTCAGCAAATAAGCAAGCATAGTTCCTTTGTATTTATTGCTTCCGATCAAACTTATGATCAACGATAGCCCTTGCTTGTTAATAAATTCCAAAGCAAACGTCAAATCGTGCTCAAAACTGTCAGATTTTCAAGACTAGCGGTTTTTTCGTCAACGCTTCCGTTATGAAGAACGCTGAGGATATCGCTGCGGTTTTCAACGGAGAAAAAGTCAATTTGAGAACGGAGCCATTTTTGACTTCATTTCTATTCTTTCTGTTATATAGCTTGAATTGTTTTTTCTGAAAACTGCAAAGCGTATTGGTCAGGTTCGGAAAGTCCCCAGCAGTTGCACAACTCCTGAATAACGAGACGAGCGTTTGCTTCTGATTGAAGACAATGAGCTGAGGAGTCTGATTCACCATTTCGACGGCGATTTTGACCAAATTGGTGTCTTTTGCGGCCGACATTCTGCTATCAATTATGTCTTACCGGAATTTAAGTTATTCTAAAGCCACTGATCACTTCAAAAGCGCATTGCTCAAAGTTATAGGTCACCGAAGCAAAATCTGCGGATGCACTTCACTTGACAGATTACTCGTGAAGATTGCTAACTGGGGAAGTTGTCGAACTGTTTATTAATCATGGGTTCACAACAAAAACAAACTTATGCTTTCTAAATAATCCTGAAGAGTGCAGACATGTTGTGACCTAAACGTACAACAATAATGGCTGCGTCCTTCGCCTGTTTCTCCAGACCGTAACCTGATTTGATTTCGAATGCAAGCATCTAGGGATCCCACCAAGGAGAGCTCTAAGAACAAGCATCTTGGAATCCCACCTTGGAAGTTTTGAGAAAAAGCATGTCGGGATCCACCAAGGAGAGCTCTGAGAACAAGCATCTCAGGTATCCACCAAGGAGAACTGTTAGAAAAGCATCTCGGGATCCCACCAAGGAGAGTTGGAAAAGCATCTCGGTATCCCACCAAGGAGAGCTTTGAGAAACAAGCATTTAGGATCCTACCAAGGAGAGCTCTGAGAACAAGCATCTCAGGAAACCACCAAGGAGTGCTGTTAAAAAAGCATCTCGGGATCCCACCAAGGAGAGCTTTGAGAAACAAGCATTTAGGGATCCTACAAGGAGTGCTCTCAGAACAAGCATCTCAGGAAACCACCAAGGAGAGCTCTGAGAACAAGCATCTCAGGAAACCACCAAGGAGTGCTGTTAAAAAAGCATCTCGGATCCCACCAAGGAGAGCTTTGAGAAACAAGCATTTAGGATCCTACAAGGAGTGCTCTCAGAACAAGCATCTCAGGATCCCACCAAGGAGAGCTCTAAGAACAAGCATCTTAGAAACCACCAAGGAGAGCTTTGAGAAACAAGCATTTAGGCATCCTACCAGGAGAGCTCTGAGAACAATATCTCAGGAAACCACCAAGGAGTGCTGTTAGAAAAAGCATCTCGGATCCCACCAAGGAGAGCTTTGAGAAACAAGCATTTAGGGATCCTACAAGGAGTGCTCTCAGAACAAGCATCTCAGGAAACCACCAAGGAGAGCTCTGAGAACAAGCATCTCAGGAAACCACCAAGGAGTGCTGTTAAAAAAGCATCTCGGGATCCCACCAAGGAGAGCTTTGAGAAACAAGCATTTAGGGATCCTAGCAAGGAGTGCTCTCAGAACAAGCATCTCAGGATCCCACCAAGGAGAGCTCTAAGAACAAGCATCTTAGAATACCACCAAGGAGAGCTTTGAGAAACAAGCATTTAGGCATCCTACCAGGAGAGCTCTGAGAACAAATATCTCAGGAAACCACCAAGGAGTGCTGTTAGAAAAGCATCTCGGGATCCCACCAAGGAGAGCTTTGAGAAACAAGCATTTAGGGATCCTAGCAAGGAGTGCTCTCAGAACAAGCATCTCAGGAAACCACCAAGGAGAGCTCTGAGAACAAGCATCTCAGGAAACCACCAAGGAGAACTGTTAGAAAAAACATCTCGGGATCCCACCAAGGAGAACTGTTAGAAAAAGCATCTCGGGATCCCACCAAGGAGAGCTTTGAGAAACAAGCATTTAGGGATCCTACCAAGGAGAGCTCTCAGAACAAGCATCTCAGGAAACCACCAAGGAGAGCTGTAAGAAAAAGCATCTCGGGATCCCTCCCAGGAGAGCGCTGAGAAGAAGCATCTCAGGAAACCACCAAGGAGTGCTGTTAGAAAAAGCATCTCGGGATCCCACCAAGGAGACCTTTGAGAAACAAGCACCTAGGATCCCACCAAGGAGAGCTCTGAGAACAAGCATCTCAGGAAACCACCAAGGAGAGCTTTGAGAAACAAGCTCCGAGGATCCCACCAAGGAGAGCTCTGAGAACAAGCTTATCAAGAAACCCTCCTAGCGCATCGAGAAACAAACAAGTCAAGATCACAAAGGAGAGCTCTGAGAACAAGCATCTAAGGAACCCTCCTAGCGCATTGAAAAACAAACATTCCAAAATCCCACCAAGGAGAGCTTTGAGAATAAGCTCTCAAGATCCCACCAAAAAGATCATTGAGGCCAAGCATTGCTATTTTTAGCGCATTTTTCAATCTTTGAAGTTTTCTCGGGTTTTAGATATACTGGGTGACACTGGGTTGAACAACTAGCAGCATAAAATAAAGACCAAGGTTTGTTTATTTTATGCTAGCAGCCATATTTTTGACGACTCTAGACAGTTTTCCCTCCAATTTTGCTATCTTATCAAAACCTCGCGCTCGCAGCTTGAACATATATGAATTTCTTGATGGTAAATAATTTCCTTTTATTTCGATTTCCCCGCCATGAACGAGCCAGGAATTATTAAAAAACTCGACGAAACAGTCGTCAATCGAATAGCCGCCGGTGAAATCATCCAAAGACCTGCTAACGCTTTAAAGGAACTTCTTGAAAATAGGTATTGGACTTAGAATTTACGATTTTATAATGATTTTGTGCAGTTTAGATGCAAAAGCGAGTAGTATTCAGATTACGTTGAAATCCGGCGGGCTTAAGCTTCTTCAGATTGTTGATAATGGAACTGGAATCAGAAGCGACAACCTGGATATTGTCTGCGAGCGGTTCACCACAAGCAAACTTCGAGAATTCGAAGATCTGTCGAGTATTTCAACTTTTGGATTTCGTGGGGAGGCTTTAGCTTCGATAAGTCATGTGGCACATCTGACCATCACCACAAAAACCGCTTCTCAGCAATGTGCCTACAAGTAATCCCTGAAGATCGCTTCCTGTAAATCAAACTCTTTTTTCAGAGCTTCGTATACGATGGAAAATTAAAAGGTCCTCCGAAACCGTGCGCTGGGAACCAAGGAACTGTTATTCTTGTAGAAGATCTTTTCTATAATATCCCAACGAGAAAGAAATCGCTGAAAAACCCAAATGACGAACATGCAAAAGTCGTTGAAGTCGTCAGCCGATATGCTGTCCACAACCCTACAGTTGGCTTCAGTTTAAAAAAACATGGAGAACCAACTGCCGACGTAAAAACAAATCCAAATTCAACTCACATTGAAAATATCCGTACGATATTTGGCGACAGTATTTCCAGAGAGCTTCTTGAAGTTTCCTCCAGCGATGAAGTTCTTAAGTTCAACCTCCATGGATATGTCACCAAAGCGAATTTTTCCACCAGAAAACACACTCATTTTATCTTATTTATCAACAACCGTTTAGTCGATTCATCAGGTTTATTCTTTTAGAAATAAGATTTAATGTTGTTTTTAGCATTAAGAAAAACACTGGAGAATCTCTACACTTTATATTTGCCAAAAGGAAGTCATCCTTTTATCTACTTGAGCCTTAGTTTGGACCCAAAAAATGTTGACGTCAATGTCCATCCTACGAAGCACGAAGTCCATTTTCTTCATGAAGACGCCGTCATCGAAAGTACCAAAGATGCCATCGAAAAAAAACTTTTAGGATCAAACGAGTCAAGAGTTTTCTACACCCAAGTAATACTTTAATGAACATATTTTCTCATAATCATTTTCAGACTAAATTACCTGGCATTGATTTGAACTCAGCTGCAGAAGAGACCAAAACTGAAAACGAAAAAGTACATGCAAAAAATTTAGTAAGGACTGATTCAAATACACAAAAAATCGACAAATTCTTCTGCAGCGATCAATCTCAAAAAGATGATTCTGATAATTTTCCTAAGTATTTATTTTAATTATGTTTACATGTCGTTTATTGAATTTTTAGGAGAGAAATCAAACTTACGAGTGTTCTTTCGTTGCGAAAAACGATTGAGGAGAACTGTAATGTTGCTTTGCGTGAAATTTTGAGCAATCTCACTTTTGTAGGATGTGTCGATCAAGATAGAGCACTTGTACAAAGCAGTACAGAATTGTACATGTTTAATACTCGTAGAATTAAGTAAGAAAGTTTTAAATCTTAGTTTTTACAAGGCCTATCCGGAAAGTTTGTTTAAAAAATTTTTAGGATGCCATGAAGGCGATTTGGGGTCCTGCCTGGCACTTCAATCTTTTTGGTACTTCTTGTAGCTGGAAATTTTTTATACAAACCTTCTGGTGCATGCAGAAAAACATGTGAAAAAGTGTCTGGAAGACCCTCCCTAAGAGCCAGACAGAGAGGGTACTTCTCTTCAAGAAAAAGGGGTTTCTGGGTCAAAAATTTATGAAAATGTTAGAAAATTTGATATAAAGTGGGTTTCTAGGCTAAAAATAATGAAAATCCTGTAAAAACATCCCAAAAACAAAAGAAAATGTGGGTTTTGGCTGCAAAATAAAGGGAAACGCCAAAAATTCTGTAAGAACTGGTTTTTTGGTCCCAAAACAAAGGAAATTATAGAAAATTTGATATAAAGTTGGTTTCTTGGCTGGAAAATAAAGGAAAATACCGCAAAAACGGGTTTCTTGGCTGAAAAATAAAGAAAATACCGCAAAAACGGGTTTCTTGGCTGGAAAATAAAGAAAAATACCGTAAAAACGGTTTCTTGGTCCCAAAAACAAAGAAAAATGTGGGTTTCTTGGCAGGAAAGTAAAGAAAAGCGTCCAAATATTTCGAAGAAATGGGTTTCTTGGTCCCAAAATATAAGCAAAATGTGGGTTTCTTGGCTGGAAAATAAACAAAAATACCGTAAAAACGGGTTTCTTGCTCCCAAAAAGAAAGGAAAATGTGGTTTTCTTGGCTGCAAATAAGGGAAACGCCAAAAATCCCGTGAGAAGTGTTTCTCGGTCCTAAAAACTAAGAAATATGACAGAAAAATAGATAAAATGGGTTTCTTGGCTAGAAAATAAAGAAAAGCTTCCAAATATCTCAAAGAAGTGGTTTCTTGGCCCCGAAAATCTAAGAAAATGTGGTTTCTTGGCTGGAAAATAAAGAAAAATGTGGGTTTCTTGGCTGGAAAATTAAAGAAAACACAGTAAAAACTGGTTTTTTTGGTTACAAAACAAAGAAAAATGTGGGTTTCTTGGCTGCAAAATAAAGGGAAACGCCAAAAATTCTGTAAGAACTGGTTTCTCGGTCCTAAAAACAAACGAATATGATAGAAAATTTGATAAAAAGTGGGTTTCTTGGCTGGAAAATAAACAAAAATACCGTAAAAACGGGTTTCTTGCTCCCAAAAAGAAAGGAAAATGTGGTTTTCTTGGCTGTAAATTAAGGGAAACGCCAAAAATCCCGTGAGAAGTGTTTCTCGGTCCTAAAAACTAAGGAATATGACAGAAAAATAGATAAAAGTGGGTTTCTTGGCTAGAAAATAAAGAAAAGCGTCCAAATATCTCAAAGAAGTGGTTTTCTTGGCCCCAAAATCTAAAAAATGTGGTTTCTTGGCTGGAAAATAAAGAAAAATGTGGGTTTCTTGGCTGGAAAATTAAAGGAAACACAGTAAAAACGGGTTTTTTTGGTTACAAAAACAAAGAAAAATGTGGGTTTGTTGGCTGCAAAATAAAGGGAAACGCCAAAAATTCTGTAAGAACTGGTTTCTCGGTCCTAAAAACAAAGGAATATGATAGAAAATATGATAAAAAGTGGGTTTCTTGGCTAGAAAATCTAAGAAAATGTGGGTTTCTTGGCTGTAAAATAAAGAAAAACGCCAAAATTGGACATTTTTATTTATTTTTTTCATTTTTTTAGGGAAGAACTTTTCTATCAACTTATGCTGTACAATTTTGGAAATTTGGGTGCCATAAAATTTGAGACTCCTCTTCCGTTATTAGATTTGGCTATGATCGGTTTGAACGATCCGATTTCATGTTGGAAAGAAGAAGATGGCGATAGAGAGATGATTGCGGATTCAGTCATGAATTTACTTTTTCAAAAAAAAGACTTGTTGGTCGACTATTTTTCTATAGAATCGACGACAATAAAAATTTGATTGCCATTCCATTGATTTTAGGTATTACAATATTTTTTTTTTTTTAATTATTTTAATTTTTAGATGATTATATGCCTGATGTGAGTCGACTGCCACATTTTATTTTGAGGCTTGCCTGTGATGTGAACTGGACCGAAGAAAGAAAATGTTTTGAAACAATTTGTCGTGAGACTGCAAAGTTTTTTAGTTTTACGGACACAGAAGTTGAAGAAGGAAACGACTGGAAATGGACTACAGAACACGTCGTTTATCCAAACATCAAAAAAAACGCTTCTACCCCATAAAAAATTCGCCGAAGATAAAACGATACTTCAGTTGGCAAGCTTGCCGGATCTTTACAAAGTTTTTGAACGTTGTTAGATTGAAATTAAATCAAAAATAGATTTAAATAATTCTTAACTTCTTTTTAGAACGTCCTATTCAGAAAAAAAAACTACGGGTTCTGGTAGATACTTCCCCACAAACCACCTTTTCCCCTCACTTCTCCCCGACCGCTCCCAGCGCCCAGCAAAGCACAGAAAGCGACGAGTGATGCGATCATCATGTAGTTCATTTCTTCCCCAACAGATTCGCCACGGGAAGCGAAGGTGTTAAATTTTTAGAGAGGCTTGCCGCTGGGCAACTAAAGTCACCTGCGGTCTCCAAACGAAAAGCGCGAATGGCAACTGTAGTCACCTGTGGTCTTAAAGAGGTTAAGGAAGCTAAAAAAGGAGTTTCTTTGTCAAAAAGGCAAAGGAAACTCCTGAAAATCTTGTACTTTGTTTACAACTACCAGACTCCTTTAAAAATACTAAAAGAATAAGAAATATAAACAATTTTCCCCTTGTTCCACTGGGGCCATTTTATTCTTGCAATATTTAACAATTTAGAAGTAATACTTTTTTGACATCAAGAGATTTTTGAAAAATTAAGTAATTTTTTATTCCCTAAAAAGGAACATCCTTTCAGCACATTTTTTCCCAACTAGCTCAGCATATTCTTTGATCTCAGAATCATCGTTGGATTTTGCCTTCTCTTTATAAATTGAATACGGTATACCATAGTTGTCAAATAATATCATAACCTGAAAAATTAAAAAAATTAAAATTTTAAAACCATAGCTAACGTTACATTATTAATTGCGGTCACAGAGTCTAAATCTTTGTCGTCGTCTTTTCCCAGTCGTGAATATTTATTGACGTCCAATAATTTTTTCGCTTCTTCAATCGGCCTCCAGACGTAACTTTCAGGGCATAAAAGATACGAAGGAGCCATACGAGATTTATAGCTCATTTTAGGACAAGTGTGGATATAAAAACCCATATAATAATACTTCAACTGAGAGAACTTCTTATTAATACTTCTAATTAACGCTATTTCTCTAAAAAAAAGAAAAGTTTTTAAAAAGTATGATTAATAATAAGAAATACCTAAGTGAACTATAAGTTCCCAAGAAAGAAATGAGTAATCAGGGTCATAATAAAAGTAAACCGACGAAAGCGATTTTGGTAAAATGTCAACGACTCCGACGGCAATTAACTTCCCATTGAGACGGTATTGATGATGAAAAGATCCAAATCCACTGGGAAGATTTTCAACATATTCACTCTTTAAAAAAAATTAAATAATTTTCAAAATTTAAATTTTTACTTTGATGGCGCTGGTGACTAAAAAGCGTTTAAATTGATTTTTGCTACACTGACTAGGAAGATCGTTGTGTACGACAGTCTGGTATTTTTGATAAACTGCAAAGCTCTCTTCAAATGTATCTTCGAATTCTTTATTTGAAAAATTCGAAGGAACAAGCCTCAGCTAAAAAAAAATTAATTATATTTTTGAATGATGTAGGAAGTACCTCAAGTTGATATTTAGGTTGCTGATAGCTTAAGAAGTCTTCGAGTTTCTTCTCAGGATTTTTCAGCGGACGATTCTTTACAGAATCTTCGCCATGTTTCTGCTTCCTTCTTTCAAGTCGTAATAATTTCGCCTTTTTACAAGGCTTATCAACTTTAAATAAATAATTAAAACTAATAAAATAGATGTTAAGCTTACTGGGAGATTCTTGAGGGTGGCTTGATCGGAAGATCCAGGAGGTAGAATTTGATTGGTTTTTTGTTTATTTTTGATATCTTGAGGTCGTTTTTCAACTAAAATTAGATTATTTAATCGGTTAAAATTTTCATAAAAGGGTTGCTGAAATTTTGATTCCTCTTTTTATTAATTGCAGCCATGGCAATATGGCAGAAGCCCCTCTGCCCCCACATGATCTCTTTTTCAAAATTACCATTGCTAAAGCAAACAGCTTTGATATTCACCAAAATATTACAGAGTTGGGCATAATCGTAATCATAATTTTAAAAAATGTTTTATCACAGATTATAATCGTAATCATAAATTATGATTATAACATCATTTCTTAAAAATTTAAATAATGGGTACCTGAAGATTCTGTAGGTAAATTAGCAGCAGCCAACGTGCCTGGGTCCATTTCACTTTTTCACTGGTGACTTCCATTTCTAATTCTAAAAACAAAAATGGCATTTAATTTTCTTTCTTATTTTAATAAAAAAAACCATTTAAACCTCGCTCATTATTATGATGGTCGTCGTCGCTTCTTTCCTGCGACATATTCAAACGGTCACCTTCGTGGAAATATTTTGAGACTCTTTTCATCAGCTTCTTCTGCGACTTTGACGGTTTAAAATTGAGAGCGTCACATCTAAAAGTGAAGGTTAAAAATGAAATAAATTGAACATTTGGATCTGGCCATAAAATAAAAAAAAGTGAATGTGTAGGACTCCAGAAAATGGTTTGACTGACCAGTGGTCATTTTCAACCTAGGTCTTTTTAAGACCACCAGAATAATCTTTAAAGGAAATAATTACAGGAATTTTTTTGGCGCCATGGCAATATGGCGAGAGCCCCGCCTGGGCCCAACCCCCCTTACGACAGCCAAGTAAAGCAGCTAAAGCAAGTACAGCAATTTTTTAGGGCAAAATCCAAGGTGCTTTAAAAATACCTAATTGTATATAGAGGGCAACATGTAGTTTTCAAGTTAGGTTTATAGCAATACTGGCCACTTCTTCTCCATCCTCTGTCAATGAGATCCTGGTAGTCCTGAGCAGTAAGAACATGAGCCCACATGCCTTAAAATAAAACAAAAGATATTAGAGTAAAGAAAACAAAATTTTGACTTTTTAGTATTATAGTTGTGGGATTCCCACTTTTTAGCATTTTGGCAGATCCCATTTTCCTTCACAGTTTGAACGCCTTTAGAATTTGCTGCTAATTTTATAGGCCCAAAAGTTGTGTTGGATTCCCTGCGCTACTGGCGCTGCCCTTTTCCCCTCACTTCTCCCCGACGGCTCCCAGCGCCCAGCAAAGCACAGAAAGCGACGAGTTATGCGATCATCACGTAGTTCATTTCTTCCCCAACAGATTCCAAGTTTTTGCATGTCGCCAGCGCCACGGGAAGCGAAGCTATTAAATTTTTTAGAGAGGCTTCCCGCTGGCGCCGCTGGGCAACTATAGTCGCCTGCGGTCTCGAGTTTTGGTACTTCTTGTCCAGTTCCTTGAGCATTCAGCAAAAAAAATGGAACCGCTAATCTTCCAGCTCTTCCCCACAGAAAGCTCGACATATCAAAACTGTCAGGGCTTAAATTATGGCAGAACCCATTTATTTTTCCTTCTCAGTTTGAATGCCAGAATTTAGATTTGCAGCCAATTTTTATGGGCACAAAAGTTGTTTAAACCAAAATTTTGACTCAAGCGCTCTTCCCCACAGAAAGCTCGACGCATCAAAACTGTCAGGGCTTAAATTTTGGCAGAACCCATTATCCTTCTCAGTTTGAATGCCAGAATTTAGATTTGCTGCTAATTTTTATGGGCACAAAAGTAGTTTAAACCAAAATTTTGACTCCAGCGATGGCTATTGCATAAAGCAAATTTTTACAGCGCACCCACTGGCATAGGTCGACAATCTCCCAGAAGATGCACCGACCTCTTTGAGTACTTCTTGTCTAGTTTCTTGAGCATTCAGCAAAAAATGGAACAGCCAATCTTGCAGCTCTTGCGCATAGAAAGCTCGACATAACTGACAGGGCTTAAATTTTTTGCGAGAATCGTTTCAGTTTTTTTTTTAATTTAGTGCATAGAGCTGTTTTTAAAATTAAGATTTTTTAGTAGGTATATAAAAAGTTATTACGGGACTTACTGGAGCTCCTACTGCCATTCTGGCCTTTGCAGTAGCCACAGGAGCCCTCGCTGTATGAAAAATATTCGACAACTGACGGCATATTAAAAATTTTTCTAAAAAAATTTACAAAAATAACGTTTAAAAAGTTGCTAATAAACGCACGCGACATGAACAGACAAGGAAATAAAATAAAATGCCCAAAAAAAAGCTAAAAACTGAGAGGTTGCAGTATTGTTTATACAAAATCCACGTCTCTTTATTGACATTTTATGATAAAAAAATTTTCTTTTCGTCCTTTTTAAAAAATGAAAATTTCTTGACGAAATGTCGAAACTTTCAGGGCAGTTTCGGAATACAGCATGGGATCCGGTGTTGCTGATTGCTCAGATCGTTGCTGTTCAAAGCGTTTTTTATTTCACACTTGGCGTCTGGCTTGTCACCTTCGACTTTCTCGCTGGTTCTTCCAGATCTTTGGGACACATTTTTAACTATCAGGTGCCCATTTTATTTTTGCAGAAAAATTTATTTAAATTTTAGGAAATCCACAAAAGCAGTTTTATCGTCGTTGGCTCGTATATCTTCAACTCGTTCACTGGGTATGTTATTCCATCTTTTCATTTTTTTTTAAATCTTTTTTTTTTATAGAGCTGTAAATTTATGGTGTATTGTACAAAGGACCAAATTATGTCTAGATTTCGCCACAACTGCTCATTTCATCCATTTATTATTTTGCAGGATTTATAATGGGTAAGAAAAGTTATTTTACTAAACCTAAAATCGACCTAAATTTAGGTATTTTCCGACAAGTCTACCTTGGTGGCTGCTGAATATAACGAATGCCACATAATGTGTGCGTTCGGCGAATATCTTTGCCGCGGTACAGAACTTAAAGCGATACCGTTGTCGTCTGCTCCGAAAGTCGTCGGTTTATGATATTAAATTTATTTTAGATCTTTATTAATTTATCTAATTTAATTTTTTAAATTGTAATTATTTTTGATGTTTTTTTTTGTTAAATGATGCCAAAAGGTTTAAAAAAATTGGAATGTATAAAACTAATATTTTTTACCGTGTTGATAATTCAATGTTATGAAGTTATAGCTAATATTTATATTAATTAAATTATTTGAGCTTGTTTCCTTTCTTTTTGTCTTGAAATGAAGTTATTGAATTACTCATCATGCATGCGGCATTTTTTACCAAAATCGCCATTTTTAAGGCATTTTTCACAGTTTTTGTCAAAGGAAGTACCGATTTTTGACCAAAATCGCCATTTTTAAGGCATTTATTACCAAAAATTGCCATTTTTAAGGAATTTTGGACCAAAAATCGCCATTTTAGTCCAAAATTGCCATTTTAAGGCATTTTTGACCAAAATTGCCATTTTTAAGGCATTTTTTACAGTTTTTGTCGAAGGAAGTACCGATTTTTGACCAAAATCGCCATTTTGAGGCATTTATTACCAAAATCGCCATTTTAGTCCAAAATTGCCATTTTAAGGCATTTTTGACAAAATTGCCATTTTAAGGCATTTTTGACAAAATTGCCATTTTAAGGCATTTTGACAAAATTGCCATTTTAAGGCATTTTTCCCAGTTTTTGTCGAAGGAAGTACCGATTTTGACCAAAATTGCCTTTTTTGAGGCATTTATTACCAAAAATTGCCATTTTTAAGGAATTTTGGACCAAAAATCGCCATTTTAGTCCAAAATTGCCATTTTAAGGCATTTTTGACCAAATTGCCATTTTTAAGGCATTTTTACAGTTTTTGTCGAAGGAAGTACCGATTTTTGACCAAAATCGCCATTTTTGAGGCATTTATTACCAAAAATCGCCATTTTAGTCCAAAATTGCCATTTTAAGGCATTTTTGACAAAATTGCCATTTTAAGGCATTTTCACAGTTTTTGTCGAAGGAAGTACCGATTTTTGACCAAAATTGCCATTTTGAGGCATTTATTACCAAAAATTGCCATTTTTAAGGAATTTTGGACCAAAAATCGCCATTTTAGTCCAAAATTGCCATTTTAAGGCATTTTTGACCAAAATTGCCATTTTAAGGCATTTTTGACCAAAATTCCATTTTTGAGGCATTTTTCACAGTTTTTGTTAAAGGAAGTACCGTTTAACTGGATTTTCTGGTGTTTTTTTACGGTGTTCTGGTCAAGAATAACTTTTCATGGAATTTTTCACCTAAAAACACCGGATTTTTGGTATTTTTACTTGATATTTTCACCAAGGCTCCTCAGAACTTCACAGTTTTTTGGGCGAAAATCGTCGGGATTGTTAGCGTTGCCATTTTTATATGGGAAATTTCGTCAATTTTTAGATCATTAATGTCCAATAATGGAGATAAAACTATTTTCCGATATATCGTTATTTCCTTCTGATGTATGGGTTCCGATATATCGGCGCCACGATGTATGGGTTCCGATATATCGGCGCCACTGATGTATGGGTTCCGATATATCGGCGCCACCGATGTATGGTTCCGATATATCGGCGCCACCGATGTATGGTTCCGATATATCGGCGCCACCGATGTATGGGTTCCGATATATAGACGCCACCGATGTATGGGTTCCGATATATCGGCGCCACCGATGTATGGGACCCAATATATCGGCGCCACTGATGTATGGGTTACGATATAACGGCGCCACCGATGTATGGGTTTCGATATATCGCCCATCCCTACTTTTGAGCTTATCCTCAAAAAGTCGAGAGCTTTTTTTTTCGAAATCCGCGAAAATTGCGGAGATCACTTTTTCTGGAATACTTCGTGGCCTCCTATTTTCGTAGGCCCTTCGAGCAACCCCCAATTTTTTTTACTGGATTTTGTCAAAAAAAAAACCTTTTTTTCTGAATTTTTGAGCGTTTTCCATCCTAAAAATCCTCTTTTCAATGAATTTTGGGTGTTTTATTCGGCTTATGTGAGAAAACTAAGATTTTTCATAAATTCTTCAGTTTCCCATCGAATGATCCCTGTTTTTACTATTTTAGGGATCTTGCTGCCCCCAATAAATTATTTTTTTCCCTGGATTTTGGGGAGTTTTTTTTCCCGGCTTTTTATCTGTAAGGTTGTCTGCTCTTACTTTAGAAAGTGGGAAGAAATTTGTGCTGTTCACACCAATTCTTTGTGGCCTGGCTGGGCGAAGACTTTTATTTTGATACGTCTAGATTTTCGAAAAATATAATTGGTTAATTTTTTATTAGATGATAAAAGCAAAATAAAAATTACATAAATTTTGAACCAAATTGAATATGCTGTAACTTTAACAATCCAAAAAGATTTAAACAAAAGAGAAAAATTAAATGCAGCTTCTTTTAGAAAACAAAAATGCAATAAAGATTAACAGGATAAAATCTCCATACCACCTAGGGCAAAAAAATAATTTCTTTTTTTCTAAACAAACTTAACAAAGTTGAATACCCTAGAAACCACTAAAAATATTGTGGTATTCATCACATTTTGTTATATTGTCTTTTTCATGAAGACCTAGCACAAAAAGTAATAAATAGGAGAATAATTCTATGATTAGATTTAAGGCACTGGTTTTATGTGTTTTGTATTAAACGAGTGAAAATCCTTGCGTTTGTTGGATCGCTTGTAATAATTTGTACTTAAGTTTCTCTTTGTTTTGTACCGCGGTAAATCTAAAAGGTTAAAGCATGTATGGGCTACGGTAGAAACTTATCATCGTTGGTTGGCTGGATTTTTATCTAAAAAAAGTTTAATTATTTTAATTAATTATTTTTCGTTTTTTTACCTTGATTGCTTTCATGCCAAGAATTGGAATACGGTCGGTTCCGGTTAAAAACATGAGGAATTTCTTTTTTTCCATTAGCGGAAGTGTATGGAAAACTTCCCAGAACATCCTTATTGTTGGGTCGCTACTTGTGTAACCATTTTTATATTCAGTCGTGTTTTCAAGTACATGCCAATCATAATCTTCGTTTCCTTAAAATTAATTAATTAATTAATTTCGAGTAATAAATTAATTATTAATAATAAATAAATTAGTCTAGGGGTTCTCCCAAGATTTTCTAAGGAGTCCGGGGAAAACACTTGAAGGTAAAAACCCAGGAAACCTGGATTAATTATATATGTACAGAGTTTTCAGGAAACCACTAGAAACCCTATATACAGGGTGTCTTGAAACCCTGTATACAGGGTGTCCGGAAACCCATGGCATATGTCTCTGGGAGAGGGTTAAAAAGTGGTTTTATAATAAAAAGTTAAATATAAACCCCCCTTAAATTAAATCAAAGAATTTGATAGTGTAGTTTAAAATGCGTTTGGATATACAGGGTGCCCCAACAGAACCTAACTTTGTTATGTCAGATTCGTAATCTACGAAAAATTCCAAGTTGATTTGACTATTTATGAGCATTTTTGAAAATTTTAAAAATGTCAAATTTTAGCGTTTTTTGCTCTAAAATTTGTTAAAATCGATCTAAGAGATCATTTTTTTTTTAAATTCCACTTATTTTGTCCGAAGATTCAATTATCACAAAATAAGCATTTTCGCATTCTGCATCATGATATGTCGTCGCTAATGGCCTTTTTCAAGTTAGAACCCAAATTTCTTACTTCAGAAATGAAAATTAGCGATTTTCATCGCTAAATTCCGTTAAAAATCGCTAATTTTTCTTTTTGATGCACAAAAACAAAAGACGCTGTAGCTCTTTCAAATTTATGGTCCGAAAATTTTCATTTCTAAAACAAAAATTGGGGTTTTAACTAGAAAAAAGGCTGTTAGCGACGACATCTTGCAATGCAGAATGTGAAGATGCTTGAATTTGTGACATTTGAAATCTTAGGACAAAATGAGTGGAATTTTAAAAAAATGAATCTCTTAGGTCGATTTTAACAGATTTTAGCTCAAAAAACGCTAAAATTTGACATTTTTTAACCCTTTCGTCTGACGCCAGATTCTCGCGCTACTGGCGCTGCACTTTTCCCCTCACTGCTGCACCGCTCTCAGCGCCCAGAAAGCGACGAGTGATGCGATCATCACGTCATTTCTTCCCCAACAGATTGCCAGTTTTTGCATGCTGTAGCACCACGGGAAGCGAAAGTATTAAATTTTTTAGACGCTGGCATCTAAAGTCGCCTGCGGTCTCCAAACGAAAAGCGCGAATGGCAACTATAGTCGCCTGCGGTCTCAAAAGTGTTAAAGTTGTCAAAAATGGACATATGAATAGTCAAATCAACTTGAAATTTAGCGTAGATTACGAATCTGAAATAAAAAATAGGGGTTCTCATATAAAAACGAAGTTAGGTTCTGTTGGGGGCACCCTGTATATCCAAACGCATTTAAAACTACACGATCAAATTCTTTGAATTTCCAGGAGTTTGCCCTAGCTTTTGACATAAAAAACCACTTTTTTTTACCGGATTTTCGTCAGGTTTTCTCGATTTTTTTCTTGATAAGTAGCCAATTCTTTGGAAAATTGGGTTAAACATTCAGACTAGTAAAAGGGGTCCGATTGCTAAAAGTTTGGGGATTTTAAGTCTATTTTACCTATGACAACGGCCATTAATTCCTGCGCATGGAATAACTGGAGGACTCGTCCGCCGCAAACTTTATGAAAAGCGTCGTGAAACGCTCTAAAATGTTTTTCAACACTTTTATTTAAAACATAATCAATATAGAGATCAACATATTCTTTTCTAAAAAAATTATCATAAAAAGTTTATATTAAAAAAAAAATTACTTGTTTTCATGGGTGACTGGAATTTTCGAACCGTTAGGTTTTAAAGGTGTAGACTTCAATTCTCCAAAAACTTCTCTTTTACTTCAAAATTTACACAGAAAACGTCCTCGACGTCGTCCCTTCATATTCTAAAAGACTTTTTAGACTACTATAAACAAAAATAAAAGTTTAAATTTTTAATGTTATTTTTAAACGTTACTTTGCGACGGTTGGACTGTATTCTTTTAAATCCTCTATTCCGACTGGTTCTTGAAGAAGTTTTTTGTAAAGAGCGAGAGGAAACGGCATGTAAATTATTGTAAAGTTGTAAATTGCCAATCC
The DNA here is from genome assembly GCA_014119065.1 of Orius insidiosus. Taxonomy (NCBI): domain Eukaryota; kingdom Metazoa; phylum Arthropoda; class Insecta; order Hemiptera; family Anthocoridae; genus Orius; species Orius insidiosus. The sequence continues at coordinate 34,458 of JACGAQ010002653.1, forward strand.
ACATATTAATCCTAAATAAAAAAAATGAAAAAGTACTGTCTGGAGGCCCCAATGGGAACTTCCAAAAATTTTGGCAACCCTTATTTTGGGAAAAGCTTACCGACTAAATAGTACATAATTTCATCTTCAAAAGTATCTTGGCTAAACCATATCGCGTTTGTTTCTGGATCGCTCACAAACATTCCATATTTTGGGTCTAAAACTTCTCTAAGAAGGAGAAGGAAGAACTCTTTTTTAACTCCCCCAGCATCTTCGGCATCTTCACCAATAAAAGTGACCTAAAAAAATTTATGAAAGATTTTAAAAAGTTTATAAATTACCTTTAAGGGTTTTTTAAAATCTTGTTCGGAATAACTTCCAAGTTCTCGGATTGTATCTTGAATGAGATTTTCACGAGAAACTGTAAGCTCGATGACCGGTTGTACTTGAACAGGCGAAGGCGATAATAAAAGCATGGCAACTGCTCTATGGGTGGCTTCAGTCACAGCCATATGCATCTAAAAAAAATTTAAAATTTTTCATTTTTAAAGTGATTACCTGCATCGACTGATCAGTTTGAAGAAGAAGCATTTAGCTGGGGCATCAAACAAAAATGGATAGTGGCAAAAAAACCTTTTCCCACTCTAAAATTAAATAATTAAAACAAAAAGTTAAACAAAAAAGATCAATTTTACCCTTTCCAATGCCCACATAAGATAATCAACTCGTATATCCACCAATCTGTCAGTTCTGATAAATGAAAAGCTTGATAGTTTACTTTTGTTTTTCCAGAACTCAAATGGTTTATTTTGGAAAGGCGTTCTAAGTAATCCAAGGACTGTACCATTGAGACATCATATTTTAATAAATCAAACTAAAAATAATTAAATTACAACAACAAAAAAAGTTTGAAATGTTTACTGATTGCATGTTGATGGGCTCAGAAGATCTTAATAGAAGTAGGACGACGTTTTTATAAATTCGGACTAGACGTTCGAAGTAATCTTCAGGCTGCATGAGGTACCAGGTGTCTTAAATAATAATAATTATGCAGATTTTAATGAAAATATTTACCGACGATTCTAGAAGCTTCGGTTCTAAGACGTAAAAAGCTCTGGCGTACGGCCTTGGATTTTAGAATAATGTCTCGAGTTGTCGAACTCGTGGTAACTTGGGAGAGTCAGATACAAACGGACGGTTTCGACATCGGGCGGCGATTCCGGAAGGTTTGATAACATTTGACTTATTTGTTCTAAAAACTGAAAATTGAATTATTAAGCAAAAAGTACTAGTTTGAAGAGCTTCCAACAAAACTTCCTTAAAGAGAAATAAAATATAGAGGGGGAAGTATAAAGGAGGGAAGTATAACAAAGGGGGAAGAATTACAGGGGGAAGTACAAAGGAGGAGGTATAACGGATGGAAGTATAAAGGAGGGGAAGTATAACAAAGGGGGAAGAATTACAGGGGGAAGTACAAAGGAGGGGAGGTGTAATGGATGGAGAATATAAAGGAGGGGAAGTATAACAAAGGGGGAAGAATTACAGAGGGGAGTACAAAGGAGGGGAGGAACGGAGGGAGAAGTTAAAGGAGGGGAAGTAACAAAGGGGGAAGAATTACAGAGGGGGAAGTACAAAGGAGGGAGGTATAACGTAGGGAGAAGTATAAAGGAGGAGAGTATAACAAAGGGGATTTTTTTTTTTTTTTCAAAAAATTTTCCAAGTTTTTTTTCGAAATTTTTTCTAAATTTGCAGTTTTTTTTTGCTTTTGTTTTTTCAAAAATGTTCTAAATTTTTTTTTTTTTTTTCGAAAATTGGTTAAGTATCAAGGAAGAAATAATGGGATTTTTGCGCAAGGGAGGTCCCACTCTTCGTGGGTGGAATTATGAAATTTCTCCCTACTAAAATGATAACGTTAATTTTTTTACACCAAAAATTCGTAAAAGATATAAGGAGTAATCGGTGAAAATTTGGTGAAATCGGCAGACGGTTCGGCCGCAGCGAATTTTTTAAAATTTTAACAGCCATATCTCCGCCATTTTTCAAAATTCAAAAAATCGCCCTCGTTAGTTTTTTGTTCACCGACTAAAGAAAATTTGGTGAAAATCGGTTGAAAACGTGGCCGTAAAGTTTTCCGGAAAAAAATGCTACGGACGGCCGGCCGGCACCACAGACAAAGTTGAGATCGGTAAGATCAATATTTGATTTGACCCTTCCCCACAAACCCGAGGTGGAGGGAACAATAAGGAAGTTAAAAAAAGGCTTCTCGGCTGAAAGCCCAAAATGTCGTTTTAAGGGGGTTTCTTGGAAGATAGACCAATGGAAACGCCTTCTATTTTTCACGATTTTCCGATAAACCCCTTAAAATTTTTTAACAGGACAAAGAAAACCCCATTTTTACAGGATGTTTTTGACAAAAAAAATTTACACGATTTTTAGGGGTCTACAGGAAATCCTCAGTTTAAATTAAACTTACGATTTCTTTGATCGAAGGATTTGTACATGAACAATGGCGTTGACGACGTTTTTAACCATTCCATATCCACACCATGATGTTTAGATGTGCAGCAATAATGCTGGTCTTTGGGCAAAAGAAACGAACCGTTAAAACAATACGAAGAAGAAGCAACAGTTTCTAAATATCTAAAAGAAAATTATAGAAGAAAAATTGTAAATAATTAAATTTTACTTTATAAGGTCTTGGTCGACTTGTGCTTTTCGGCCGATTTTCTGGCATTCTTTGATCTTTTCGAGGGTAATAGTCCAAATTGAGTGTCGCTCTAGCTCTCTGTAGTCCCCTGGTTTTGTTTTATCCTATAAAAAAGTTAAAAAAAATAAATTTAAAAAAATTGAAATTACATCATGTGGCTGGACGGTGATAAAACAATGATCTCCTCCAGTAAAAAGTTTGTCGACACGAAATTTCCCTGCGGGGGTGGACCATGGGCTATGGACGATTTGAGGGCTGTTTGAACTCGTACGTTGTTTTATTCCAAGCTGTCCACCACCTCCGAGTCCAAACGCATAAACTTTTCCTCTCGACGGAATATAAGCTAATGTATGACATCTAAAAAAAAGATGTAAATTTAAACTTTTTGAATTTCTTTCATACCTTCCACATGCTACTTGGGTCACTGTACTGCCATAAGCTCCAAGACTTTTCGCGGCAATATTTCGTTCGAGGTTGATCCATGACCGAGTTGTCATATTGACCAGCTCCAGTTAAAACCCCTCCATCCTGAAGCCAAAATTAGATAAAAGCATAATTTAAAGTGACCTACTCCCACTTTTGATGGAAAAATGGAGGGCTATTGTTGTCAATCACACTTGAAGGTAGGGAACAGTGAGAAAACGAACTGGTTTTGCTAAAGGTTTAAAGTTTTAGATCGTTTTCCTCAATTTTTTGTTGTAAAAACCATCATTCTATCATGTTTTTGAGCATTCAACACCCTTTTTAACGATTTTCAATTTCCAGGTTTAAAAAGCCCGTTCTAACAGATATCTGGGGTTATTTTTTGCGTCAAATACACGTTCCATTGGGTTTTTGAGCATTAAACACAGTTTAAGCGAGTTTTGGGACATTTTGCTCAATTTTTTTTTGTGTAAAAACACCATTCCATGGGGTCTGAGCGTTGAACATCTTTATTACCAGTTTTGGATCTTTCCTTTGACTTTTTGGTGTAAAAACACCCGTTTTATCTGGTTTTTGAGCATTTAAAACGCGTTTTTGGATCATTCACCTCTGTTTATGTGATTTTGAGCGTTAAACACCCTTTAAAACGGTTTTGGGTCATTTTGCTCTATTTTCGTGTGTAAAAACACCGTCCCATTGGGGTCTGAGCGTTGAACATCTTTATTTACCATTTTGGATCTTTCCTTTGACTTTTGGTGTAAAAACACCATTTATCAGGTTTTTGAGCATTTAAAA
>JACGAQ010002654.1:0-38355 GCA_014119065.1 Orius insidiosus
GGTCTGGCCTCTGATGTCTTTTCAACACATTCTCTTCATTTTAATACAATTTATGTGGAGGTGGGGTTTAAAATATGGTAGGTAGGAAATTTAGGTGTTCTCGCCATTGCGTGGTCTAGCTGGGCGAAGATACTTGCAGAACATTATTTAATGGGACAATAAATTATTAAATTGCGCTAATTTGAGGAAGCCCAGGCCAGGTTGAGAGACTTTTTGCTGAGCCTGAAAAGTGCAATTTTTTTACGAAACAAAAATGCAATGAAAGTGACCACGTGGGGCTTGATTACAACATCTCATTTGTTTCCAAGCGACCTTTCAATATCGGGGTCAGAACTATTTAAAAATTCCGCCCCGAAAGGTCTCGAAACTTTCCGGTTTTCTGACGGCATAAAAGGAGTAAAAAAAGATCGAGAGTAACCTATCGATGAGAGAGGAAAAAAAAACACGGACCCCTCCGTGCACGGCGACCAGTCCGGGAAGTCAACCCGTGAGGCGAACTGTCAAAACACGGCTCGAAAATCGGACATGAAAATTAAAAAAAGCGCCCTTCCGCAGCCTTGACTCTGAATGAAATTGTTATGTTTGATTTCAATTTACACCCGAGCACGTCCCTTCAGAATGAGACCTCAAGGGCCAAACGAATCAAAAAACGAGGTACAAAAAAATATTAGAAAGTAATGAAATAGTTTATTACATAATTTTGATAACGTATGTTTGTAAATTGATAATAATTATCTGATTTTTTTAATTTGAAGCCACGAAGTATTTTTTATTTTATTTTTTAGGCTAAAATAGAAAAGTGATGTTTAATAGATTGAGATGGAGAAAGATTTTAATCGGGATAGACGCGGGACGTTGGTGAGTTTTAGTTGCGAGAGAGATGAGGTTAGCGTCCGAGATGACAGCGACGACGATTTCCAGATATCGCTCGCTCCGTACATTCAGACATATTTGGCTCACAACGGCGAAGAATTCGGTTGCTGCGGAGTCTGCTTTCCTGTCCCATTTGAGCGTGCTTCTAAGCGCTCATGGTGGGACCCAAGGTTCGACTCGAAATTCTCGAAGGGCAATATCGACGTAGTTCTTTCGCTCAGATTCGCCTCAGATTCAGGCATGCTATCTCTTTCTGCAACCTCTTTTTCTAATTATTTTTGCAGATATTCTATGATTTATATACTCCTTTTGACGCTAGCGTGGTGTGGATATTTAATAACGCTCGGTGTTCTCGATAGAAACCAAGAACAAGCTTTTCCTCTCGGTGTGATATTTTTCTTTTGTTCAATTATATGTATAACGACATTAATATTCACAAGGTCTTTACTCTATCGCCAATATGTTCTCCCAGTATCGATATTTGTATCGATGGCGATGTGTCTTCTTTCGCTGGCGTCGGTGAGCCAGTCGCCGGTGCTCAGTCCGTCAAGCGATTTCGCGATTTGTATCGAAATATTAATGATAATCTATACTGTGATACCGTTGCCTTTATATTTATGCGTGATAATTTGCGTGTCGTATTCGACAGTTTTTGAAGTATTGGGTGTCGGCGTTTTTCTCCCCGTCAGAGTCCTTGCTCACATTGCGTACATTTAATCGCCCTTCATATACTCATCATGACAAATGTCCGAATGCGTGGGACATTCATGAAAGTCGGCAGTCGCTTTTGGTCAGGCGACAGCTTGAAATGGAGAAACAACTCAAAGAAAAAATGATTTTATCTGTGATGCCTCCTAAAGTCGCTGAATGGCTCATGGAAGAAGGCGAAGGAAACTTCAACCCTTCAGGAATCGACATAATTAGTGGCTTCCGACCATTCAATATGAACTCAATGAAGGTAAAAACTTTTTTAAACTACAAAATAAAAAATTTTTTCAGGACGTTAGTATACTCTTTGCCGATATAGTTGGCTTTACTCGTATGTCATCGAATAAAACTGCTTCAGAATTAGTGAATATTTTAAACACACTTTTTGGCCGCTTTGATGATCTTTGTGCTCTCAACGGATGTGAAAAGATCGCTACACTTGGTGACTGCTATTATTGTGTTTCCGGCTGCCCTACTGCTAGGCCTGATCATGCAGTTTGCTGTATGAAATGGGATTAGGTACGTTTTATGTCAGCGATTTTATGGGACCCTTTTATCTGTCAAAATTTGTGGTGATCCCCAATTTTGGCTAATTTTTTCAAGGAAAACTGAAAATCGTGAAAATGGGGTTTCTCTGTCAAAGGAAAACTCATGAAAATCCCCTGTGGACTACTTTGGGAGCTTCTGAATTCTTTAAAAAATCAATTAAAATTTTATGATCCTTGGAATGTGTAAACTCATTTAAAAAATTATTTTTCTGCTCTGAACTATTTAAATTTCATGAATATCTAATTTGCAATAACCTGTTTCCGTTCACAGGAGGCAATTACAATATTTTCACATTCCTGTTGGTAACCTTTTGTTTGGTTCGAGACCCATCTTTAATGTCAAGGATGTTCTGCCCGTATTCTTGACCTTAAAATTTAAGCCGAGAGTTTCAAAGATGAAAGACACAAAAATATGTGATATTATAGACCCCAGGTCTTCTAGACCCTGTAGGGTCAACTTGACCCCATCAGTGGTGCCAATTTTTCAGTAACTTCAAACCTCAGAAAATTTAAAAAAGATTTTTGTTTTTAGGTATGATAAAAGCGATTGCTGAGTTTGACAGAGAGAAAAAGGAAGATGTGAATATGAGAGTTGGTGTTCATACTGGGACTGTTCTATACGGAATCGTTGGAAGGCGACGATTCAAATTCGATGTTTGGTCCAACGATGTTTCGCTTGCAAAAAATGGAATCGACCGGAAAACCAGGCGTGTCCACATAAGCCAAGCGACATCCAAGTTCCTCAATGATCTCTACGTCTTAGAACTGGCGATCCATACGAAGGTAGTTAAATAAACAATAAAAATTGATAATTTTTTAAATTTTAGGTATGGAGACTTATTTTATTGTTGACCGTAAGGATAGAATTGTTTCGAGCGAATCGAATCCTGTGGAAATGATCCATAGCGACCCTTCGTACTGCTCTTGCTTCTCAGTCTGAGTCGCTCATACGGCCAAATCGAATTTAAAATCGTCGACGATAAACTGCGTGATTTCTCCTTTTGAGGAGTCTCCACCGTTTTTGGATAAAAAGGAGAGAAGTTGTCCCCTCCGAGTATACCTAAGCTTCTTTGTCTTTCGGAAAAACTTTCAGACATCAAAGCAACCTCGTTACCAGAAGTTTTTGCATCAGAAATGCAGGCTCCTAGATCAAGATGCTCTTTGTTGGGGAGTGGACCTTAGTGATGAAAAATAATGTTCCTCAGTGGCGTTACTCCCGTCTCAAGCTTAACACTCAGGTAAATCATTCCCTTAAATGCGTACAGGCCCCAGTATAGTTTGAACGACTTTAGTGTGGCCTGACCAGTGTTGGCGTAATCGTAATTGCGATTACGATTACGATTGTAATCGCAAGTTTCTTAATTACGATTACAATTAAATCGTAATCGTAATTCCGATAACGATTACAATCATAATTGTATTTTTTTTCCTGCAATTACTTATAATTGTATTTTTTTCTGCGATTTAAATCGTAATTGTATTTTTTTCTGCGATTACCTTATATTTTTTTCTGCGATTACGGTCGTAATCGCATTTTTTTAAAGCAATTACGGGCGTAATCGTATTTTCGTTAGCGTTTACGGCTCGTATATGACATTTTTACTGAGATTACCATTTACGATTATATGGTAATTGCAGAAAAAAATACAATACGATGTAATCGCACAAAATACGATTTTAATCGCAGAAAAAATACGATTAAATGGTAATCGCAGAAAAAAAAATACAATTACGATTGTAATCTCAGCAAAAAATACGATTACGATTGTGATCGCAGAAAAAATACGATACGATTGTAATCGCAGAAAAAAAATACGATTGTAATCATTAAAAAAAAGCGATTACAATCGTAATCACAGAAAAAATACTAATACGATTGTAATCATAATCGGAATTACGATTACGATTATAATTGTAATCGTAATTAAGATACTATAGTATAATCGTAATTAAGAAACTTGCGATTACGATTACGCCCATCACTGGGCCTGACGAAACTCCTCAAAATCCTTTGAAAATGGGGTCTTCAGTGTATAAACTGAGGAAAACTCTTTTAAATCCTTGTAAATGGGGTTTCTCGATTAAATAACCGAGGAAAACTCCTGAAAACTGTAAAAATGTGGTTTTTCTATTCAAAAACCAAGGAAAACTCCTGACAATGCTATGAAAATAGTTTCTCAGTCAATAAACTGAGGAAAACTCCTTAAAATCCATTGAAAATCTGGTCTCTTTGTCCAAAAGCTGAGAAAAATTGAAAAAAAAAAAATCCTGCAATAATGTGGTTTCTTGTCAAAAAACCTAGGGAAACTCATGAAAATCCTGTAAAAATGGGGTTTCTCCGTTAAAACGAAGGAAAACTCCTGAAAACCGCAAAAATGTGGTTTCTCTCTCAAAAAAATTGCGGAAAACTCCGTAAATCCTGTTTAAATGGGGTTCTATTCAATAGTAAAATGTATGAAATATCTCAATTTTTGAAGTCTTAAAAACTGCTTTTTATACTCTTTCTCCATCCTTTTTTTTTTCCAAATTTTCTGTGGACCTCCACTACTACCTTCGGGGACCTCTAATTTTTTGTGTTTAATTTTAATTTTTTAGATGTTGAAAATGGACAAGTACAGACATATAACAGCATGGAGTCTGATCCTTCTCCAATTGATAAGGTAATTATTGATAAATATGTTTTATTGTGTAATTAATAATGAATTTTTAGACTATAAGCATACAATTAGAAGTTCCTAAAGATGATTTAAGTTTCTGTCATTCAATAAATAGCCGTAAAGATTCTGGCATACGAAGTAACAGCCGAAGAAGCAGTATTCAGCAACAGGTAAAGAAAATTTTAGTTTTTCTTCTCAACCGAACCTTCCAGTTGTATGTCATGAACGGGATGACACAAGGTGACCTATTAAATCATAGGGTTAGCGGATATTACACGTCAAGTCAGTCTTCCCTCGACAACTCGGATCAAGGTAGAATTCCCTTCTGTACCCCATAATCCGGGATTCATAGTTCAAATTTTACAGACGTAAAAAATCTCAAGTTACCCGGCCCTTTACCCGATTCGTTCGGTGCCTGTTTTCAAAAAATCAGAAAACAATCAGATCTTCAACTTATTCGTTGTGTTCAGGTGCGTCTCAATTATTCAATCGCAATCTTGCACCTTCTTTTTTGGGTTTGCATGTACTTTCTTGTAGATACTCCTATAACGCGCATGGGATCTTTTATTGTATTTAATATTTTCACTATTTCTTTCCAGCAAAAGTCGTTTTTCTTCAAATTCGCCTTTGCTGTTGCACCTTCTAATATTCTAATTGAAAGAACGCTTCAAAATGCTTTATTTAAGAATATATGTTTTTTTAAATTATTTACAGGGTGGCCCAGTTTAGCATCTCAGTAAAAAATTAGGTTAAATTGAGTCAAACTTATTTATGTTTAGGGGTAAAAAGTGGTAAATAAAATATATTTTCAATTGAATACCCATAAAAAAATTCTCTAGAGTACCCCAATAAATTCTTTTTGAGAAAGTTAATAAATAAAATTATTAAATAAAATGTAAATTATTAAGGGGATATGAGGGTTTTAAGTTGGTTGCTTTGTACATTTTTCGTTGTGAGCAACGGTTTTCGGTTTTTCCCTTCTATCTTGAAAACCGTCGCTCAAAACGAAAAATGTCCTAAGTAAAAGTTGTAGCTACGGAAATTTACTACATAAAATATCTTATTGGTTTTTTCCGTCAGAGCAATATTTTAGGAGATATGAAGGTTTTAATTTTCAGACAGGCTCTGTAGGATTATTAGTTTTAACCTTATAACTCCTTAAATATTGCTCTACGCAAATAATGAATAAAGAAATTTTTGTAGGAAATCTTTGTACCTACAACTTTCACTTAAGACATTTTTTCGTTTTGAGCGACGGTTTCCGAGATAGAAGGGAAAAACGAAAACCGTTGCTCACAACGAAAAATTTGCAAAGCAACTCACTTAAGAACCCTCATATCTCCTTAAGTATTGCTCTGACAAAAAAACCAATGAGGTCTTTTTTGTAGGAAATTTCCGTAGCTACGACTTTTACTTATGACATTTTTCGTTTTGAGCGACGGTTTCCGAGATAGAAAAAAAACCGAAAACCGTTGTTAACAACGAAAAATTGCAAAGCAACCAACTTAATACTTCATATCTCCTAAATATTGCTCTGACGGAAAAAACTAATAAGATATTTTATGTAGTAAATTTTAGTGCTACAACTTTACTTAGAACATTTTTTCGTTTTAAGCGACGGTTTCCAGAAAAGGGAAAAACCGAAAACCGTTGTTAACAACGAAAATTTGCAAAGCAACCACTTAAAAACCCTCATACCCCTTAAAAATATTAAAATTTTTAAAAAAGTGCTTATAGACCTAAAAAATGGGTTTTTATTTTCATAAGTGGTCTATAGTTTATAAAATATTTTTGTAATTTTACTCAGATTTCAATCTGCTTTTAGAAAGCTTGTAATCCAAAATGTTAGGGATTTAAGGTGCTTTTTTTGTGGATTTAAAAAAATCATAACTCCTAGTGTGCTGGAGATATGACATCCGAAGGGGCTTTAAGGTGGTTTTTTGGGATTTAAAAAAAATCATAACTCCTAGATGGGCCGAAAACTCAGGTTTTATTAGTTTATGCCATTTAACCTAATTTTTTGTGTAACTGGAGCACCCTGTTTTTGTTTCTCTTTTTCTTATGTATATTATTTTTTCTTTGTGAGCACTTTTACTAATATTTGGAAAGCTAATTAGTTTAAAACTTTTTATTTTCTGTGTAAATAGGTTTTCTAAAATGAGAAAAAATTTTTTAGGACAATACGAAATCGGAAAGAAGCTATTTTGTTAGTCCGCCGCTTAAGAGATGGAGCCTCTTTTTTAAGGAGCCCGAAATGGAGAAGGAGTACCGCGAAAAAGCCCACAGATCTGCCCCCGCTGGTCCCAACAAAAGCCGACCCTTGCCACGGCTCGTTTTAACACTTATTTCGACATAACTGTATCATTTATCGTAAGTATCATTTTTTCAAATAAATTAATTATAATACATTTTATTTTAGGTTTTTACATCGATTTCACTCTCGACTTTTTTAATATTTCCGTACACCATTCCGTGGATTACAATATTTTTAATATTATTTAGTATTCAATTAATTGTAATTTTTCTTTGCATCCATTCGATAATCAAGCCTATAGTTATAAAACAGTTAAGGCCCCTTTTAAGGTGGTACGCGTGGCATACCATAGGCGGAATCATGGTCTCCCTTCCCATAATAGCAATTTTAATTAATTTCAACCAATCGACAGTCTCCAAAGATTATTTAATTAATATAGCTACCTCGTTTTTGTCAGTATGGTTCACTATTGTAATTCACGCAGTTGAATTGCTGGATGAAAAGCGTTTTAGCTTCTTTTGGTGCGTTTATTTATTTATGTTTAATAACCACAACGGTCGTCCAAAATCCGATGATTTTAAACGATAATAACATAACGAATTCTTCTTTACCTTTATTTTAAATATACAAAAAAGAGACATTTTGATTGACCAGTCGACTATCCTGATGTTAAAGATCCAATTTTTTTAACTACTCAACTTCCAACATTAGATACTCAAGTTAACGATACTCAAAGAGGGAATATATCGAAAGTGGATCTTTTCTTATTGAGATCTATTTGGATGTTATTTTTATGGCGTTGTTAGTTTGGTTTTTAAACCGCGAGTTTGAGATCAGCTATAGATTGAGCTTCCATGGAAATGAGGTCGCTGCGAAGGATAAAGAAAAAGTTGAGTCGATGAAACATCAAGCGGACCTTCTCGTGAAAATATAATTCCAAAGCATGTTGTCGACCACCTCAAAACAACTGCCTGGTAATTTTTAATTTAAAATAAGGAAAGAGGAATGGGAGCTAAGAAATTTACCTACTTTTGATTTGATGAAACTTAACTTTGGCTTCAATCTTTTTTTTTTTTTTAGCTACTCTGAAGATGTTAAAAATGTTGGAGTCATGTTTGCCAGTATAATAAACTTTGGCGATTTGTACGATGAATCATATTTGGCAGGAAAAGAATATCTTAGAATTCTCAACGAACTGGTAAAAATTTTAAAGCTTTCAAGTAGCCTAAATTCCTCCCTATGATAATCCATTAGTCCATTAACCCTTCGTCACAGCCTTTTGCCATTCGCTCTTTTCTTTGAGACCGCAGGCAACTTAGTTGCCCAGCGGGAAGCCTCTCTAAAAAATGTAATACCTTCGCTTCCCGTGGCGCTAGCGACATGCAAAAACTGGCCATCTGTTGGGGAAGAAATGAACTACGTGATGTCACATCACTCGTCGCTTTCTGTGCTTTGCTGGTCGCTGGGAGCGGTCGGGAGAAGTGAGGGGCAAAGAGAGGGGAAAAGTGCTGCGCCAGTAGCACAGAGAATCAGGCTCAGACGCGATCTTGAAAGGGTTAATGCCTGGGCCTTTTGATCAATAAAGATAGTAAGATTTTCAAGAACACCTACAGACTCTATTTTGGTTAAGAAACACCCTCTATACCAAATTTTTGGCCGTTTTACTCAAATTTTTGCTACCAAAAAAATTTTTTTTTGTGAAAATTAATTTTTACGGTAGCTTTAAATCCTTGCTTCCCATGTGATGTTCTGAACATTTTTATATTTCAAATAAACCTTAATTTTTCTACATGGATTCTTTTTTCAGGTCAGTGATTTGATGATTTGCTGAGTCAACCACGTTTTCATATGGTGGAAAAAATAAAGACGATCGGATGTACATATATGGCTGCTTCTGGTCTGAATGCATCGCAGAGACAAGCTAACAGTAATGAGCACCTTCACCAACTTATGGATTTCGGGTTCGCCCTCCAATCCTGGTCAACAATTTTAACAATCATTTACTTGGTGTTTCTCTCACTCTTCGGTAAATAAATTCTACTAAATAAAATTGTTATAATTTTTTTTTAGGGTTGGTTACAATTTTGGAGATGTTACCGCAGGTGTGATCGGTACGACCAAGCTCTATTATGACATTTGGGGCGACACAGTCAACATAGCAAGTCGTATGGATTCAACAGGAGTTGCTAATAAAATCCAAGTCCCTGTAAGCTGCATCCCAGTTCTTTCCCAGTATTATGAATTCGAACACCGCGGTACAGTTTTCGTCAAAGGTAAAGACAACATGGACGTTTACCTTGTCTCCGGGCGGAAAGAAGGCGACGACCTTCCTTACTGTTCAGAAAAAACAGAATCTGAACAAACATAAAATTTTAAATATTTAGACATCACTTTTTCTGTGACAGATCAACGCTAATCGTGCCCACATAAAATGCTCAAAATTTTTATTAAGGAGGTCCAAGATTGTGATTTATAATGAGACTTGCAAATCTATTTTTGTGTGGATTTTTTTAAAATGATAAGACCCCTTAATAAAAATTACTTATGAAACAAATTTTAAAAAATCGACTCAGTTAACACAAAACTACGTTCCTTCAGAAATATTTTTTTTTAGGCTGTGTGGCTATTCCCTAGGTTTTCATTTAGGTATTTTAAAAAACTCTCATTTTACTGATATTTACCTTCTTTTTATTACACAAAAAAAAAGCTGTAAATCTTGCCTTATAGAAGAAAAAAAAAGTCAATTAGATAATAATGCCTATTTATTTTGCCTAAATGTAAAAAAAAGTGATATTTGTATTAGAAGATGCCTTTAAATGCTTTTGCAGTGTTGCCTTTTAAGAGCCTCTGAATTTTTAGACATTCCTTTTATTTTCTGTAGTTTATCAACATTTTAATTTTTTTCGTTGTGTTGTGCATTTATTTATAGTAGATAATATACTTTATTTATTTTGTAAATATTTTATGTATTTATTTTGTGTAAAAAAAAGTTGATTTTTTTTAAAGATTTGTCTTCGTGCCTGTTTTATGTCATTGTTTTGGGATTTAAAATAAAAAGTGCCATAATTTGGATCTTTGCGAAATTATATGTGCTCAAGATTTAAATTAATATGTAAGAAATATGGCCTAAATTATAAAGAAAAGAAAAAAGGGAAAGTGAATATTGCTTTAGATGTTTGTACCTTCTTTTTCATGTCTTTATATTTTCAATGATACTTTTAAGTGTTGCAGTTGTGAAATAAAAGAAGTTTAAAAGAAAGAATTTAGTTTAAAGATAACCTTTTTTTTTAACCAATTACCCAGGGCCACCATTTTATCTCTTTTCAGGTATTTTCCTCGCTTTTTTGGCCATTTTTACCATTTTCTCGTCCTACTCATAATTTGACCTAAAGAAACCCTTTTTACCCACTTTACTCAGTTTTCAGGAATTTTCATAGATCCTAGTTGAAAGCCGGGTTTTTGGTCCTTTAACCATCTACCTCCTTTTTAACTTCCTTAAAGAAGTTATTGTGATACCCTTGACGTCAGGTTTTTGGGGAAGGGTTTCCAGAGGGTCAAATCATTGATCTTTACCGATCTCAACTTTGTCTGTGGTGCCGGCCGGCCGTAGCAATTTTTTGGAACATTTACGGCCACAGTTTCCAACCGATTTTCACCAAATTTTCACGCAACCTTCCTGAATCGTTGAACAAAAATTATCGTCTGCGATTTTTGAATTTCGAAAAAATGGGAGATATGCACGTTTGAATTTTAAAAACTGCGCTGCGGCCGAACCGTTGTTTCGATTTTCGTCAAATTCTCACCAAATACTCCTTATAGTTCAGACGAATTTTTGGTGTAATAAAATTGCCACTTTTTAATTATTATTTTTTAGTAGGGAGAAATTTCATACTTCTACCCATTACGAGAGGCACATCCGTAGGCCAAAGAGCCCATTATTTCTACCTTGACACTTAAAAAATTTTCGAAAAAAAGAACTAAAAATAAAAAAAAAAAAAATTGAAAAATAAAGGAAAAAAAAGGAAAATAAGTCCTAAGTTTAAAAAAAATTCGAAATTTTTCAAAAAAAAAAAAAACTAGGAAAATTTTTCGAATAAAAATAAATACTTCCCCCTTCCTTATTCTTCCCCTCCTTTATACTTTCCCTCCCTTCGTTATACTTTCGTTCCATTATACTTCTCCCTCGTTATACTTCCCCTCCCATATACTTCCCCATCCTCCCTATTATACTTCCCCTCCCTTCCCATATATTTCCCCCTCCTATATTGTTATTATCTTTAAGGAAGTTTTCGTTGGAAGCTTTTAGCTTGGTGTAAAAAATTATCAATTTTCTACATTAATTATCACATTAGTAAGGAAAAATTTCATTCCACCCGTTACGAGAGGCCCCCTTGGGCAAATGCCATTGTTTCTACCTTGATACTTAAAAAAATTTTCGGAAAATTTTTGAAAAAAAAAAAAAACTTCCCTTCTTTATATGAACACTTCCCCCTCCGTTATACTTCCCCCTCTGTTTATACTTTCCCTCCTTTATACCTCCCCCTCCATTATACTTCCCCCTCCGTTATACTTCCTCCTCCTATATTTACTTCTCTTTAAGGAAGTTTTCGTTGGAAGCTCTTCAAACTAGGACTTTTTTCTCGGCGCGCGGGCAAGGAAACCAGATTTTTGATTGATTTCTTAGATTTTTCGGCCAAGAAAACCATTTTTTCGCCCAATATTTTACCATATAGGGCAACTGGTGGGTTTCCTGTAAGGCTATAAATAAGCATTTAGGCATACCTGACGTCAAATTTGTATTAAAAGACATTTTAATTAATGTATATCTAGAGCCTCACTAGAAATATGTCGTCAGTATGTATTTAGCGTGAACATGTCTAAATATAGGATTTTGAATGTAAATTAATTTTATTGATTATCTAATGTATTCGTCGGACGGCTTATCCCCAATGGGGACTTCTCGTCTTAGTCGGCTTACCCGACCTCCACCTCCTCTGTCACATGTAATGCATAACTATGAGGAAAATTAAATTATTCCGTTACGTTCAAAGCACATGAGGGAAACTTGTAAATTCAATAATGTTCGAATTTGATAACAAAATGTCCGAAAAGAAACGGTTTCAATTATTCGGAATGTAAATACCCGACGGGAGGAGGACTTCGATTGCTTTTGTCGTTTAAGATAACATTTTCAAGGATCAAAGCGGACTTTAATTACGTATCGACGGGCCTTTGACGATGATGGGCGAGCAAGACTATTTTGAGAGGCATTTTAACCGCACAAAAGGGCTTTTAACTTGTTTTAACACCACAGCAAAATCCTTCCTATCTAAATATTGAACAAAACGTTTTTTAAATCTTTATAAAAATTCAGAGAGAAAAGTTAAAAAAACGAGAGAAGACTTCAATTTTTAAGGATGTGCTTGAAGGATTTACATGTTTTTGCACAGGAATTCCGAATGGAAAAGAAGTGGGGGCAAAAAATTGAGCTGGTATTTGAGGATTAATGCCATTACTGACGGCTAATCCGTCAGAGATAAACCGAGGACGCAGGCCTTTATTATCTGCCAATATGCTTTGTCAGGGTGTTCCTGGAGTTCCCATCCCCCTTTCTCTTCCATACTCTTCACCCTGGGTTTCGGGAGGACAAAAACCCGAAGCAGATTACTCCCCATTGTCCTCTCCGCTACTCCAGCGAACGATTTGTCTCCACTTTCCACATTTTTCATTCCCGCTCCGATTCACGCCTCGCATTGTTTACAAAGTCTTATCCAAACACCGAATTTGACAGAAATTTTTTTTTCCCCTTGATTTATGATAAAACAATCAAAACTCTTGATTCGCCTCGGGTCATGCCTCTTTTGCCTCATTAAACAAACAAGGTAAGCTCAACTTAGGCTAATCCGAAAGCTTCATCTAAGGGATTATTAACCCACATCTAAGTTTAATTGAAAGTCCAACTTGCACTCCTATTAAGGGGGTTCTCTTGAGCCGTCATTAAGCGAACGAACCTCAATACGAGAGCTGTAAACCTTCAAGGTGCTCATTTCACAAACAAGAACATAACTCGAAAATTACTAACTTTCAGAATCGTTGACATCTCAAAGAAAGTTAAAAGCCTTTTCATCTTCGAGTTTAAATCATGACGAAATTTTAAACCCGTGGTTTAGAACCCTCCAACTAATCAAAACGTGTCCTGTCAAGGCTCCCATTGCTCCGGAAGTTCGGAAGGTCGTAGGTTCAAATCCCACAGGAGGGCAAACTTTTTTTTTTTTCTTTTCTTCCCTCAGTTTAACAAAATAAATATGAGGCGCTCCGGGTACGAAGGGCGAACTCGACATCGGACAAATTTTTTTTTCTTTCATTTTCAGATTCTAGACCTTTTGAAGAATAAACCCATGTAATTTTTATATGAGTTTGCCCTTTTTCCCCTTTAAAATACGTAAAACCGATATGCGGCAAAGCTCTAACTGCGATATCCGAGCGGGTACGAAGGGCGAACTCGTATCCTAGTCCACTACCCCCACTCCTTTTCCGGGAGCCCCACTCCTCTTGGAACAGCTCACCGCCACGAAATAAAAATTTATTATACATTTTGTGAATTAATAATCGTAAAAAATATTCGAAATTTTTAAAAAAACCCTTTCCTCTATGATTCTATAAAATCTAAAATCTCGCCACGAAAATTCCAGAGAGTGACTTTTCTGCCCTTAACAGATAACTTTAAAATACGAATATCTCGAAACGACGTTTTGTCGAGTTCGCCCTTCGTACCCGGAGCGCCTCATATAATAAAAATCATCCTCCAATGAAATGACATTAATTAATTGCTTAAAAAAAATTAGTAAAAAAATATAAAAAGGGGAAAAAATTTTCAGGGGCCTAGTGTAGCTTTTGGCCAGCCTCAAAATCGCCCAAAACACAATTTTGTGCCCAAAAAATTTAAAAAAAAAAGTTGAAAGACTTCTTAGGGACCCCATAATTAAAAAAAAATTTTGAATGAGCAGTATTTTTATTTTTTTGTAATTAATGAATTTTAATTTTGTTCTTCGCATTTTTTTGAGTATGAGAGCAAATTAAAAGCCAGCTATATTGTGTTTCTATTATAAAAAAAAAGTTATTTGTTAAAAAGAAAAAAATTCTTTTGAAGAATTTAATTTAAAACTCTTTCATAATGCTGGGCTTCAGTCGCAATCAAGCTATTGATTGGACATCCGTGCTTAATAAACGTTTCTAAAGTTATTTTGGAAACTAATTGCATAGGTGGGTCCCAATTGTTTTCTGTCACCTTCAATTAAGGTCGATGCTGAATTATCCAGTCTGGGTTATTAATTTCGTTCTTTTTTTTGAAAAAAATCTACCTAAAAGAACTAACAGAAATTTTTAATAAAGCTAGGAAAAAGCTGGAAGAAACATATTTTATGACAAGAAGCTTCCTTTATTAGGTTTCTGGCAACTGGTGTTTGTTCATTGTTGACTGAAATAAAAGAAAAAAAAGGGTTGTAAAAAAAAGCAAGAAATATCGCTTTGACAAATCCTCCACTAATGAAGCTACATAAAACACTCGGAAAAGAGCCTCTGTGTTTGAGCTCTCCGTGGATTAAATGGAGAAAAAAAAAAGGAGACAAAGTGAGGGTGGGTGGATCGCTAATGTTGCAGTCTATGCAGGGGAAGTGCAGTGAAACGGAGAGGATGACGGTGGGAGGTGGAATGCATTTCTCACGCTCCGCCTCTCTTCAATCAGTCTCTTGAATGGTAATGGGGTGGAGGGTTGAGAATCGATATTCACCTATCGATAGCTTTTACACGTCGTGGAGCAGACTGGATGATGTCCTATTTGTAATATATTGCTCAATAACAAACGTCACATTCGCGGTGGCCCTTTCTGATCATTCGACCGTTTTCTCGTTTTCCTCACCGCAATTTCCTGGACACCGCTCATACAGAGTTCGTTTTAATTGGATAGGAAATTCTGATATTTTTCAACAAAAAAATCTTTTCATGCCATTTAACGAGCTTCGAGACACAAAGGGATACACTGTTGCAGGATTTGGAAACGAAGGAAATAAAAGCAATTAAAAAAAAAATTAAAATAAATTGTTACACGTTAAATATTGGGATGAAATATTTACGCCTACATAACAGTCGCTAAAAAAATCCATAACAAGAGTATTTTCCGACGAAAACACCTAGAAATCCATAAAAAATGAAAAAAAAGGATTTTATTACATACTAAATAGAGGAAAACGTCGGAGAACCTATTAATTAAGAGCTACTCGTCAAAACGAATTATTCCAATTGTTGTAAAGAGAGTAAAAAAGGATCAGGTTCTCAGAGTTCTCAATTTTTCTTCCGAGAAACTCTTTTCCACTAGATTTTAGATGTATTCCTCGGTTTTTTAAATATATAAACCTAATAAAACCTTTAAAAATACACCAAAAGGGTTTTTTTGGCCCAAATAACAGCATCGATATTTTTTTACTAGATGTTTGAATCCGAAAAACTCCTTTTTTATTGTTCGTACTTAAGGTATTTTTTCCTTAGTTTTTGACCTAAAAATGACGTTTTTATTGTTTTATCCGAAATATTCCTAATTTTTTTTCATCCGATAAACCCATCTAACAGATTTTGGGCGTTTTCTCGGTTTTTTAAAAGTAGGTAAGGTTTTTGTGCCTGAAAAATAGTTAAAAACGCTCGAAATCCAGAAATCTAGAAGATTCTCGACTTAACTGAAAAAACGCTTTAAAAAAATTTAGGTAAAACAATCCTAAATTTATACGAATGTTTAGTTTTTTTTAATTAAAAAACGGAGTAGAACACTCGGAAATGTAGTAAAAATAGTGTTTCTGGAATTAAAATCATTCAATACACCTGAAATTTGAAAAATGTAAAAAATGTATGTTCTCGGCTGACCCAGGCCTACCAACTCACCCATTTAATTGGTTTTTTTTTTTATCGCGAACCATGCAGGTTGTAGGTATACTTTTTTTTTGCCTATAGGGTGATTTTTAACGATCTTTTCGATGAAAAAAAAAAACCTCTCGGGGATTATTGCCACTGAAAAACGGACAAGGAAAGAAATTCATCAGGTTTTTATCTCGTTCCGCAATTAACCCGGAGCAGGGCCTCCACCCCCTTTTTGTTGAATAATGGGCCGATGACGGATATGCCGGTCCTCTCGTTTCACGTCGCCTCGTTTTCCTGAACGTTTATAAAATATATGGTTGATAATATCCGGGCGGAACGGGCCAGCGGGGGTGGTCGCCCCAATATACGCAGTCCAGGTGTCGCTATCGATGGCTCGCGGGAGGCCTCAGAGCTTTCGGATTTAATATTTAACACAATAGATTTACGCCCAATCGGATTTATGCGCCCAGATATCCTCGATATTGCGTTTTTCCTTACATTTTTCTTACTTATAAGAAATCTTCCACTTTTTACGATTTATTACCTTCAAGCTCTTCTGTTTCTGCTTCACTGCTAGCTAAATATTCAATTTCTCAATCTTTTACGCTTTTTCAAAAAAATAACATTTTAGTTTATTTTAAATTAGAAAAGTTTTAAATTTGAATATCTTGTGAATACAAGGCTAATTAAGTTAAAAAGGTTGCGGAATAAGGGATAAATCTCGAAAGGATATAGCGAAGGGTTGGAAAATCCGGCGGCTTTTAATTTCACATTTTTTCCAGAAACGTGAGCACAAGAGCTAATCCTCATTTGAAAGGGAAATTCACGTTTTTTTGTGTGTGTGTTTGTCATCAAAACGTTCAGTCACTAATTACTTCGGCTTCGTTATGACGGCCGTATCAGTTTAGAATAAAAAAAAAAACTTTTTCTCTCTCTCTCCGTCAAAACTGTTTTGAGAATGTCAAGAAAGTGTTTTATTTTGTCCTTTTACAGATTTATCACGTCCGTTAATCCACTCCCTCGAGGAAAACTTTAATTCGGGGCCGGGAAAATTTAATTTAAACTGGGAGAATTCTAAGAATAAGATCCCGGGAAGGGAATTATCAAGGAAGAGATTAAGGAAAAGAAGGGAAAAAGGCGGAGGACACAAATAACTCTTAATTGTTCCAAAGAGGGTGGCACATCTGACAAAAACACTTAGCGCACATAAATTTTCAATCAGAAACGGATGTTTATCTGCCGGAGCCAAATCGGTCAGGAAGCCCCTTTTTAAATAATTAAAAAAAAGACGATAAAAACAGGTATTTTCAATCAATTATTTAAATTTGAATAGTTTGATTTCTAGAAATCAAAGAGTAATTAGTCTGAAGCGATGAAGAGCAGATGGGCTTCGTACGGTTTAGGGAAGAGTTATCGCTCTGTGAAGGTATTCCGGTTTTTTATAAGCTCTTTTGCCTGTGATTTATATACTTCGGATTCCCCCCTCTTCTCCTTTCTTCTCTGATGTCTTCCTGGGTTTCTTTTCAAAAGGTGAAATGTGTCCTTCCGACGATTGAATGATGGAGTTGTGGCCTTTCTTGTTTTTTATCTTCTATTCCTTCTTTTTTTTTCCTTTACCTTTTAATATTAAAAAGGTAATAAACTCATTTACTGATCTGGACCACACACGAACCCTTGAGATTTTCTAGGGATCCACAAATTTTTGACAAATTCTTTTAAAGCAAAAAATATAGGGCCACCCAAGAGTTTGCAAATTCCTACTCAATAATCCGACGGAGTCCGCATTAAGCTCAGTTTCAAGGTCACAAGAACAAAGTTTTTCAAAGGTTTTGTGTCTGAAATGTCGGTTTTTGGTAAATCTGTGAAGATAGCGAATTTTGACTTTAAGCAAAGTTGTTTATATCTTCAAACCTTTAAAAATTAGCCATGTACGGACTCAGTAGGATCATCCATTCTGTAGTTATAGCTTCAAACGTATAAAAAGCGAAAAACGCTTTAAAAAATTTCATTAAACTGTTGTACTTCATGTCGATTTTTCAGTAAAAGTATTGAAGACAGCAAATTTTAACCCTCGACAAAGATTGTTCTAAATCATAATATCTCTAAAAAGAGAAACGGACTCGGTAGGATAATCCACTCTCGAGTTATAGCTTCAAACGCACAAAAAATGAAGATTTGTTTAATTTTTCATTAATTTGTGTTTCATTAATTGACTTTGTGTAAAAAGTCTCAGTTTTTAAGTAAAAGTATTGAAGATTGCGAATTTTAACCTTCAGCAAAGGTTGTCTTAAATCTTAATAACTTTAAAATGAGCGAAGTATGGACTTGGTAGGATTATCCATTTTCGAGTTATATTTTCTAACGTACGAAATGTGTAATATTATTTCATTAATTTAAAGAAAATTTCAATATAATTTAATAATTGATGTTCAAACTCCAAGAGTCCTCGTAGTGTTTAAATTAAGACAGACTTGATTACATACCTTCGAAATATCTATCTACTTGTTTTTAAATTGTTGTTTTCCTTTAATATTAAGTTTCTTTTATAAAAGGTTATAGTGAAAATTCTGTGTTTTATTGGTGCTAGAGAAGACAAGAATTCATGTCGATTTATCAAGTTGGAGTGCAATATATTCTAGACAGCGCCGTTCCATATATCGAGAAAAGTGGTCACTTATTGCATACTTCTTCGGACAAAGAGAAGAAAAAAAAAATTTATTTTTAAAAACTATCGTTTATTCGCAAATTGAGTTTTCCGCTTTCCGTTCAAAGATATTGTTATGTTGTTAGAGACGCGGATTATTAATGATTTTGATCGTAAGGTTCGATAGACTTGGATAACACGGTGTGATGGCATGTAGGTACCTAATGACGGAAGATAAGCCGGTTTGCATCAAATCGTGTCAAGCGCGATGAAATTCGACGGGCTAAATATGTTAAGGTGAAGTTTAAATCGAATTTTCTACGCTTCCTGCCCATACTGAGTTTGCTATTATTTTTTTACGACGGCATTAAATTTTTTTCGAAGGATAAACTTTTATTTTAAAGCCTATAAGGACAAGAGGAACATTTTGGAAAGGAAAATTTCTGCTTGGAAGTCCTACTAACCCGCATAGTTCATACGTTAGGCGGGCTTTACCCACAAAAACACCGCGAGCTTCTTTAAAATTCAACTAACTCCCAAATTTCTCGTTTTCATACCCTCGTCAGACGGTTGGTTCTTCAGACCTCAGAGGGTCAAAATGACTCACGATATTTTTGGCTTAAATTCTTTTTGAGGTCTTAAAATAAAGTTAATAAACTTCCACTTCAAAATTTTTTAAAATGTATAGTATTTGAAAAAAGTCTATTAAAAGCTTGTACGAAATTAAGTTCTTTTAAAAAGATAACCTTTGGGAAAGTGAGTGGAGCTATTTGAGAGGATGATGGGGACGTGGACAGTGGAAAAAGGGAGAGAGAGAGAGAGGAAAAGGGAGCTTTCTAAATGGAATTTATTGTCTTCGGAAATTGAGATCTTTTTGAGACGCAATAAACCATTGAACAAGGGGTCAGGGGTTGGTAATGGGTGGTACCACGTGACCCAATCTCTGCCGCACCGGGTTTGGCACTGGCTATAACTCTCTTAACTGATACCGCGCTTCACCCTCTTTCGTAAAAGGGACTTGCCCGTTGATTTTTCCAGCTCCGGGATTAGTTTTACGAACAATTACCGATCCTAATGCGGTCTCGAATGGCCGGGTAAACAGATAAATCTTTAACTCGGCTCTGGGACCCTTGCGAGGTTCAATCAGGGATTTTGAGGGGGACGGTTAATTGCGGAGAGGGGGGTCGAAAGCGACCGAGAGATAACAATTAAAATCAATTTTAATTAAAGTTGAAAACTTTCTTGAGTAAACATTACTGCTTTCGACAGAAAAAGCCCTAATTAGTTTCAGTCGCTAAGGTCAAGGGGAAAGAAATTACATCCCCATCAGTTTCCATTGTATTCCACCACTTCATCAATTATTTAACTTACTTTTTTTAGAAAGAAAATATCTATTTTTGCGTGGCAAATAACGGTTGAAAATTCCAAAAATCCAGCAAAAGAAAAACTGAAGATTTCTTTGCTAAAATACCGTAGACAACAGTTCGAATCGGACAAAAGGGGTTTCGGAGCCAAAAATTAGTAGGAATACCCATTAAATTGAGAAAAAAAGTGAGTTTCTAAGTAAAAAAAAAAGTACTGGTTTGAAGAGCTTCCAACGAAAACTTCCTTAAGAGAAGTAACAAAATAGGGGGGAAGTATATGGGAAGGGAAGTATAATGGAGGGGACGTAAACGGAGGGGAGTAAAAGGAGGGGAAGTATAACAGAGGGGGAAGTATAACGGGGGGAAGTTTAGGGAACGAAGTATAAAGGAGGGGAAGTATAAGAGAGGGAAGTATAAGGAGGAGAAGAATAAGGAAGGGGGAAGTTTAATTTATTTTTTGAAAAATTTTCCGAGTTTTTTTTATTTTTCGAAAAATTTTCAGTTTTTTTTTCAAAAATTTCAAAGTTTTTTTTGAAAAATTTTCTAATTTTTTTTTTTTTCTTTTTTTTGAAAAATTTTCTAAGGTTTTTTTTCCAAAAATTTTTCGGGTTTCTTTTTTTTCGATTTTTTTAATTTTTAAGTTTTTTTTTTTTTCGAAAATTTTTGAGTGTCAAGGTAGAAATAATGGGCCTTTGGCTTAGGGATGTGCCTCTCGTAATGGGTAGTAGTAGTATGAAATTTCTCCCTACTAAAAAAAAATAATTAAAAAGTGGCAATTTTTTACACCAAAAATTCTTAAAAAATATAAGGAGTAATTGGTGAAAATTTGGTGAAAATCGGATTAACGGTTCGGCCGCAGCGAATTTTTTAAAATTTCAAACAGACATATCTCCGCCATTTTTTCGAAATTCAAAAATCGCCTCGTTACATTCTTCTTCACCGGCTAAAAAATTTGTGTGAAAATTTGGTGAAAATCGGATGAAAACTGTGGCCGTAAAGTGTTCCGGAAAAAATGCTACGGCCGGCCGGAACCACAGACAAAGTTGAGATCGGTATAGATATGTACAAATTCAAATTTATCCTACAGGGTCTGGAAGACCCTTCCCAAAAACCCGAGGGTATCACAATAACTTCTTTAAGGAAGTTAAAAAAAAATCACAAAATCGAGTAAAATGGATTTATCCGCCAAAAATAAAAAGGACTTTTTGGCAAAAGTGTGTGGGAGGAGGCGTTTTATATACCATGTCAATTTTTCCCCAGATTTTTCCTCTTAAAAAAATATTCTGTAAGCGATGAAGCAAAAAAAGGTCCGAATTTTTTTATCTCCAAAAAAGCTTTCAATCGCTTCGCAATTTAAACAGGCAATCAAATTTTTACTTTGAAAGAAAAAAAATCAAGTTTTTGGCTCTGTTGAAACAACCTACTTGGAAAAAAAACTGGTATGGATTAAAAAAAGGCAATAAAATGCCATTTCTGTTTGTTGATCTGCCCTTCCCTCTGTTTTTAATAAAACGCTGACCGTTGAAGGGTCCTGACACGTGGGGCTTTTTCCAAAAGGTCAGTTACCATATTTTTGTCACACTTAATAATAAAATATTTAAAAATTATAAAAAGTTTATTCTCGAATCTAAAATTATATATTACCAGGGAATAAAGCACTTTAAAAATTATTAAACATTTTAAATTTTATCACTATAAATGCTAACTATTAATAATAAATTATATGTTTATAATGTAGGTTTAAAACCCGAAACAACTGACTGGAATAATTCTGAATTACTGGCATTATTCAAAGCGGATTAATGGATCTGCGCTAAATCTGGTTAGCTTCATTTTATAGGGTTTTGCCATAGAAATAGTTCACTAATCGATCTATAATCTCCGTCTATCATTTAATCGTGAACCAATAAAATTCTTATTTTATAATACCTTTTTTAATTAAGAGTTGAATGTATCGATTTGGAGAGGTGGAAAAAAGATGTTGGAAGGAGAATTTTTTGGTTTTACGTCATGTCATAACGAATAGGGATGAAAGGTTAAAGGCGTGAAAGAAGGATTTCCTTAAAGCCCTGGAGAGTTTTGTTTTGTGCACCTTTGAACATCGTTTTGTTTTCCAACAACCTGTCAAAAAAGTATCATGGGAAAAATGAATTGTAAATGTATAAATTATTTTAGATCTGACAAAAAAACTCTGAAAATGAGAATGTTTTTTTGAAGATTCTTTTGACCCTGTGGGGTCTTTAACCATTCTGTAAGTTGAAATTCAGCTAGTTAGAATTACGATGTTACTGAATATTTAAAAAAAAATTAAAGAGATTTTAGGGAGAGATTTTTTTTATGTTGAGTCGGTTGACTTTTGAATGAAAAGGGGAAGTCAATGCGCTTGCTCGTGTTGAAGGAGAGCCGGGGGCCGCGCTAGCCTTGCCCGCCTCCACCCACGACGGAGTCTCACCCGTTCATTCTGTCGTCGTATCGGTTCGCGTCCAGTGCAACTGTGTGACAGGCCCGTATTTAATTTTTTTTTCACGTGTCCACTCCGTAAAAAATATCACCAAACGACAACGCCTCCTTCGGCTTTCAGGATATCAATAACTACCGACCGTCATCAATTTTTTTTCGTAAACAAAAAGGTAAGTTCAAAAAAAATTCGTAAAACTATAAAAAAAATTGCTCACAATTTTTTTGAGGCCATTTTCAATTTTTTTTAGTTCCTAATCCAACTTTTTTTCATTAAAGATTAGCAAATAATTTTTTACCATTTTTGTCACTAAGTTATAATTAGTTTTTAACTTTCCTTTCTTCTCTCATGGTTCTGACAGGGCTACAGCATGGTAGATTGACCTTAACATTTCTAAAGAGCATTTTTATTATTATTAAAGAGCTATAATAAAACTACTTTTATGTTATAATTGTTACCGTAATAAAAATTGATTGAAAGATGGAAAATACAACGAATAAAGTAGGGCGAAGGATGGAAACTGGAGGACACCTGCCACAATTTGATTTATGAAAACGACGAGCCTAAAAAATAATAAATTTATAATTAATAATTAAAATCCATAAATAAAATCGCTATAAGCTTATAAATAACAATAGTCAATGCAACAATAGATTTGGTGAAGTTATAACTAGATATAAAAGACGAAAATAAAATAAGCAGCGGGTAAAAAGATTGGTAGAGAAAGAAAAAAATATCACAATAACTTATCTTCGTTAAAAGGAGTACCTACCAATTGAAAAAAGGAAAAGAAAAAAATATCAAGAAACGGATTACGAAGCCTCATTTTGTGTTCATATTTTTTCAGAATATTACGTACGATGAAATTTATCCTCCTTTTCATTTTGAGCGAGTGAATTCTTTTGATTTTTATCCCTTGGACGTCTCGCTTTTTAGCAAGTTTGCTCCGAAATCCTCTTAGGAAAGCGAGCGAGGGAAAAGACCCGATGGGAGGGTGGAAAGGGACTTTTTCGTATCTTTATACAATCAAGAACATTTAACGAAGGGCTCAAGGAAAATTAGGAAGTAAATTTTTTTTACCCTTTACTGAAAGACTTTTGTGATAAGCCTAACTTTCAATATTTTACTTTTGAGGTTGAAAGAGATTATCGAAGCAATTAAACTGAAATTTTTTTTAGCATTATTTTCTTTATCCATGGATGTAGAAGGCTTTTTTTATGGCAATTTTCCGACCTCATATCACTTTTTTTAGTATTCTTTATCGGAAGGCTAAAAAATATACGAGTTTTCATAACACATAAATATTTTCAAGAGGGGTCCGAAAGAGGCTTCTCCGATCAAATATGCCCATATTTGGAGGGACGACTTTGCCTCCTTTTGGTCAAGAAGCTCCGACGCGGTCTTAGCATATTTCCCAGTTTTTTAATAAAAAGTGGGGTTTATTTTTCGATTATTATCATTACATTTTTAGAACGTCCGAATTTTGTCGAAAAAATGGGTCGATTTTAGGCCGACGAAGGATGCACGAAGCGTGAGGGTTGCTAGTCAAGTCGACATAAGGGTTATCGGAGGTAATTTAATTTAAATAGCGTGGCTACAAACTCATTGCCAAATGTTTCTTCAGTCCGCAACCCCCAACGAATCCCAAATCCAAATTAGAAGGAAAGATAAGAACTCAAACTAATTTGCATTAATAGTCACTGAGGCGCGTGTTGATTACCCGACCGTACTACAATTTAATTTTCCTTAATATCGAAAACTTTTTTATCACTTTTTTTTTGTGTCAAATGCAACAGTTTATTGGTTTTTATAGTTTATTCTCGTTAGGATCCGTTCACACGGGAGAATGAATGTTACCCTGTGAATCGGACGGCTGGGAATTCACTGGAATTTCTCTTCCCTTATTCCCCGGCTGATTTCCATTTTACGCGCTAAGCCGTCACCCGTACTTTGTTATTGCAGTTCACCTCAAAACTTCGTTTTTAAATAATCGTTTATGAATGGAAATTTGACATAAAAGAGAACTAATTATTAATAAATTTAATTATTAATTTTCATGAGGAAATTCCTACTTTTTCGCCATCAAAATTGCTGTTAAAATAGGTCGGAGGTAGGAACCAAATGGTGGATTTCTTTTCTCACTACCTATTTTGTAAAACATGCTTATTTTTCCCAGTTAAATTAAAATCTTAAAATATTTAAAATGATAAAAATCACCTGATTTTTGATAGAATCAAATCTATTGCATCCAGCTGATCTAAATTAACTCGCAATCCTTTACAGCTATGTGCACTCTAGCATTATCGATGATTTCGCGGCGGTTTTGGTACTTTGGGGCCGGGAAAATTCAAATATCGTGACTAAATCAATTCTATTGCATCCAGCTGATTCCATTAACCCTAAATTCTTTTTAACTATGCTCCACAATATCAATGATGAAATCGCGTTGTTTTGGCAAATTTTTTGGGCCGGTAATATTAAATATCTGGACTTTTGATCAAATCTATTGCATCCAGCTGATCCAAATCTACGTCAGTCCTTCTTAGCCTCTGCGTATTAAAATTAGATCGCGATAGTTTTGATACTACTGCGCGAAATCACAATATCTTGGACAATCTTAAATTTTCCTCCATTCAATGACAGTTAAAACTTTGTTTTACGAGATTTTCCGCCTGGAGATAATATATGATCTTATGAGTTTCCAGGAAAAGAAAAATCTACCACCTGTTGTTCAGGAAGAAATTTTCTTTTTGGTGAATTTTCTCACAAAGGCAAACAGAAATTTAAAATTTACAAAACTCATTTACCTTAAAGTTAAACAATATGTTGGAACGTGTAGAAGCGGGGGAGTTTGAGGAAAAGGGAGAGAATTATGGAGCAAACCAGTTGCTTAGCGTTAAATGAGCTTAAAATTTCAATACTTAATGAACCCGAATCGAGCTTCCTCTAAGGACGGTTTAACAATAAGAAAGTTTTAATTGGTCTTACTTATGTGATTCTTAAGTTTCCCAAAAAGCGGAGGACCCCGTTGAATACGGATAATTCTACACCCTCCCGAAACAAGTGTAATCCATTAAGCCTTCGGTAACAAACCATTAAAATAATTGTGTACCATCACGATAATTAATTTCCAAAATATTGTCAGTTAACAAAGTAAACCTTTAAATTAAAATTTTGCCTTTCCGTTAAACGAGATTTAAAAATTTTTAATTTACAGTTACTGCGAAAAAAAAGGGAGGAGGACTGTAATTTCATTAATAGATGAAAACAAGGTCCCGGCTCGGTAGGACATAAATTTGAATGGAAATGAGGAAATCGGTCGTTTTGCCAACAATATCCGTTTTATAAATGTTTTACGCTGCTCCGGGTAAAGCCTTCGGGACTTACTTTAGTATACATGTAGAACCTGTATACAACATACATAGAGGGACCACATCCTCTCTTTTCCGACCCCCTATCTCCTATCCGTGAGATTGTACCTGACGCAGCTTTCACCCTCGGAATTACTCCTGAATTATGAACAAAACCGACGTAAAAAAAGAGAGATAGCGAGTCCTCCCGGATGACCTCTCGCCAGTCATATTTTCATGCACTAAAAACACCTTTTTGGAATATAAAATCTTTTAAACAATAAATTCTTTTTGTTTTAAAAAATCGATAATTCAGAATTATTCAAAGCGTTTCTATAATCTGATTTTACCTTTATTTAATCCTATTTAAATAAACCATAGAAGACCCTCATTCTCTAAAAACAACCTCAATAGGAACCCTCTTAAAAAGTACTTAATAAAATTTATAAAGAGAAATTGATTCTATTATTAGGAACAGTTGGGTTATCAACAAAAGTGTTTACGAGATTCAGTCACCACATTTTAACTACGGAAATAAACGCAAAGTGTTGAGTTTATAAATATAAAAAATGAGGGCAAGGGGGTTTCTGTCATCGGCACGACTTCCCCCGATAAAAAGCGTAAAATGTTATTTAAAATAATAATTTCTTAATTATTCCCATTTATATACGCTGACCCGGTTTAAAAATAGATAAGTTGTGCTTTCGTGAAAGGGGGAGTTTAGATTCGTACGTCATATCCGGGCAATTAGTGGTGAAGAAAAATCCCTTCGTGGCTCCCTCCCGAATACGATCGGAGCTAATCGCGTCCTCTTCAGTCACAATAAAAACTTCAATTAAATCCTTACGACCACTTACACTCTTACCGGAGTGCGGAGGCCCTATTAAAATAACTTTTATTGACCTTTCCAAATGGGCCTCTTTAGCCGTTACCGGGCGGCGAAAGTGCTTTTCCGTGCTTTCTAGGATTTTATAAAAATTAACTTTATTTTTTAAAACGGATTTTTATCACAAGTATTAAATTTTTTTTTATCAATCAATAATTAATTTCTTCTGACTGAGAAGATCGAGAAAATGAGTCACCTGAGGAACTAATAGGATGCGTTCTTCGAACAGAAACTCGAGGAAACAAAATGAAAGTTCCAACGAAAACTTCCTTAAAGAGAAGTAACAATATAGGAGGGGAAAGTATATAGGAGGGGAAGTATAGGAGGGGGACGTAACGGAGGGGGAAGTATATGGGAGGGAAGTATAACGGAGGGAGAAGTATAAGGAGGGGAAGTATAACGGAGAGGGAAGTATAGGGAACGAAAGTATAATGGAGGGGGATGTATAAGGGAAAATTTTACAAGTTTGTTTTTTCAAAAAATTTTTCGACTTTTTTGGTTTGAAAATTTTTCTGAGTGTCAAGTCAAGGTAGAAGTAATGGGCTTTATAGCCTGGGGATGAGCCTCTCGTAATGGGTGGAAGTATGAAATTTCTCCCTACTAAAAAAATAAAATTGTAATTAAAAAGTGGCAATTTTTTACACCGAAAATTCGTAAAAAATATAAGGAGTCTTTGGTGAAAATCGGATCAACGGTTCGGCCGCAGCGGATTTTTTAAAACTTCAAACAGACATATCTCGCCATTTTATCGAATTAAAAAATCGCCCTCGTTAGTTTCTTGTTCACCGGCTAAAGGAATTTGTGTGAAAATTTGGTAAAAATCGGTTGAAAACCGTGGCCGTAAAGTGTTCCGGAAAAAATGCTACGGCCGGCCGGAACCACAGACAAAGTTGAAATCGGTAAAGATCCATATTCGAATTTACCCTACGGGGTCTGGGAGACCCTTCCCCAAAAACCCGACTTGGAGGGTATCACAATAACTTCTTTAAGGAAGTTAAAAATAGGGTTTTCGGACGTAAAACCTAAAAGTTGCACAAAAAGCATTGAACAATCGCCTATTTTCAGCCTCTCTTGCAAATCCAAAGATAAAGGATATTATAGTTCGTAAAATCGTGGAAGATGACCAACTGTCGTGTAAAATGCGAGTTTCTAGGACTTAAAATCGACAAGAATGGCTTTGAAATTGCCAAAAAAACCAATAAAGAAACACAAAAATTCATAAAATAGCCCCTCAAAAAATTAAAACTGAGTTTCTCAGCTGAAAAACCGGAAATCTTACAGAAATCCAGTATAAAGAGAGTTTCTTGAAAGTGAAACGACGGAAGACTTCAAAAATTAGAAAAATGAGGTTTCTTGGACGTAAAAATCGAGGAAATCTAAAAATCTTGGATCTTGGATGGAAAGCTGAAAACTAATCCTAGAAATTAGTAAAAATGCTGTTTCTCATTTTATTTTGTCTAATTCTATATCCTGGACGTCAAGTCTACATGAAAAAGTAGTCTGTGAGGCTAATACTGCCTATAAAAACGTGCAAAACTTAAAGAAAAACTTACTTTTTATTTTAAAATAATTTAAAGATCTGTTTTGGTCACAGACTTGTTCTCATTTGATTTTGGGTTGACGACGTTATGGTACATGTAGTTGAGACAGTTTTCTGAAGTGCATTCATTTCTTTTTCTTTTTTAATAGAATAAATCTGCGGGAAACCGTACCTTCCGACTTTGTAATATCTATTTCTATATCTGTCCGCGCTTGGGTTATATCCGGACTGTAACATGTTTTCCGTATTTGAGATTTTAATATCCAAAGAATCTTCAATAAGATTTCCGCTTTCAATTTGCTTCAGAATCGTCTCGCATGTTTTTTCGTTGATTTCGTTTCCGAAAATGAAAAGCGCCATGAGCTGAAAAGGTTTTTTGATCGTGTAAACGATATCGAGGACACCTTTCGCGCTCATTTTGTTAAATGACAGGTCCAAAAGTTTGATTTGAGAAAATGGAAGTTTAAATGATAAAGAGCGTGCTCCGGCGTCACGGATTCGATTATGGGAAAGCATCAAAGCTTTTAAAGGTGCTCCGTAGTTTAAATTATCCGCTATTATAGCGGCCCCGTAATCGCTTATCTTATTGCACGATAAATCCAAAAGTTGTAAAGTCCTGTTTTTCCAAAAGCCGTTCATCAATTGTTCCATATCGTGATCGCCGAGGCCGTTTTTTTTCCAAATGGAGTTCGACGAGGGTAAACTCATTTTTAACAAATCCCCGAATAAAGAAGCCAGATGTTTGGTGTCTTCGCCGTAAAATGGAAAGCCTAAGATCCGGCTTATGTCCAGACATTTGAGGTCCGATTGAAGAACGGCTTGAACAAGCCATGGAACCGTTAATATCGTTTGATCCGTCTGAGAAACGTCGAGATGCTCCAGCTTTTTATAAATGATTATAAAAGATAAAAATTCTCCTGCTTTTCGCCCTATTGCGTTTCCGTTCATTCGAAACGATTTTAATGTACCGTTTTTTGAAAAATCCATATGTCCTTTGAGACGATATCCAAAATATCATTGCACATCAAGTTTATTCCAGTTAAAGTTCCATTTGTTGACAAAAATTTCATGATTTCATGAAAACCGTCGGATGTTATTCGATTGTATGATAAATCTAAGTAGACGATGTCATTGTTTTCTTCCAAAA
The DNA here is from genome assembly GCA_014119065.1 of Orius insidiosus. Taxonomy (NCBI): domain Eukaryota; kingdom Metazoa; phylum Arthropoda; class Insecta; order Hemiptera; family Anthocoridae; genus Orius; species Orius insidiosus. Next base: position 29,337 of record JACGAQ010002654.1, read on the forward strand.
TGCGAAGACTTTTTTAAATCGTTGTCTTCCAACCTTCTCCTAAAAACAAATAAGGAGAGACTAAATATGAGGCGCTCCGGGTAGGAAGGGCGAACTCAACAAAACGTAAGTTTTATGTTACGGGCGAACTCAACAGAAAAGTCATGCCCTGGAATGGGAAAAGGAGTGGGGGTTGTGGACTGGGATGTGGAGTTCGCCCTTCGTACCCTCTCGGATATCGCAGTTAGAGCTTTGCCCATATCGTTTTTTACGTATTTATAGGGGAAAAAAGGGCGAACTCAACATAAAAATTATATGGGTGTATTCACCAAGAGTCTAGAATCTGAAAATGAAAAAAAAAATTTGTCCGATGTTGAGTTCGCCCTTCGTACCGGAGCGCCTCATATGTTAGAGTGGGAATTTTCAGGTGAAGATTTTCAGTCGGCTAGCATTTCGGAGAGCCTGAAGAAGTGGGTTCGATACCAGTCGGTGGCTAATTTTTGTATTAACGTTTCTTTCCATTTTAAGTAACAAATGGGTGCCAAACTGAATTATTGAGGGAGTCTTAGGGAAAAAGGCATTGGAAAACCTCATGAAAATGGGATAAAAGGTCGAAAAATTGATTGCTTGTGTGGCGGAACGCGGTAAAAGGTTTTAAAATTAGTTTTTACCCTATTCTTTCCAACAGTATTGGTCCCGAAATATCAAGATTTTTCGTCCCGTCACCATTTTTGACGCAGCAGCACATAAGAGTTACTTCTTTTAAAACCATCGCTTCCATAAGTTCTTCCAAACCGAGCTCCCTGGCTATTCTAAACGACTCTCTTCTCGATTTCAAAGCTTCGTTCCAGTCGATCATTTGTGACCTACGAAATTTTTCCCCGGCGGATGTTTTTAAAAATTCTAAAAGGTTATTCGATAATCGCGGCTCAGTGTGAGTAGTTCGTTTTATGATATAGTCCATATCGGATTCGCCCTCGTAGTCTGAACTTGCCGAAGTGCGCTTCAAGTTTTCATCGGGCCTTTTAAAAGTGTTATTGATTTTATTACTATGGCACATTTACGTTGAAGCTGCGTGTATTTCCGAGATATCAGTGGTCGTCGTTTCACGAATGTGGTCGGAGGACTTTCGTTTGAAGAAGACGTCGATTCTGAACCTCTTGAACCGATGACGGAAAACGACATCGGCTTTTCGACTTCTTGAAAAATCGAAGAAGACGCCATTGTCATTACATCTGGGAGGATAGAATCGTCCCTTACTGTTGTCCTACTTTTCGAGCCTTCATCCGAAGTCGACATCGATTCAGAAACGACATCCTGACCGTATCCTTCCTCTAAACAGAAATTAAAAACAGAATTATCAAACTCAAACCTGCAAGTTTTACATCCCATTCTTCTCCGATTCCGACGATTTCTTGTTGAAGTCGTGCCCCAAACTCCGTGCTGTCTTCGAAACCTGCGTATGTTTGACGCTTCCTTGACTTTGGTCGATCAAATCTACTATTGTCGCTTCGGTAACTTTACGATTTATGAAGTTTTCAAAATCTTCAAGGCTGCAGATTGTCGAAGCTGGAGAGAACGTCCTTCCTATGTTCTGCATGGGCTTTATTCCGGAGGCAATTTGCTTAAAAAATTGATTAAAATTAGAATTGTGCGACCCCATGGCTTTTATTGGCGCTCAAGGCAATAAGGCAAAGCCTTTTTAATGACCAATAGTTTTAGAGAAAAGAATAACAAAAATAGATTTTTGTTGGGCATACTTTTGAATCATCGGTGATTCCCATTAGATGGAATAGGTCATCCGTAATTTTGGCCGTGATAAGTTATAAGCAGCATCCGGCGTCTGATCTTCCTCTTCTGAATCCGCCATTTTAGCTAATCTCGAAACAAATCTACAACATGTGTTTAAATAGGTTACTGAAACCAACGCACCTTGGTCATTTACCGCAGGCTTAATTGGTTACTATGGTAATTAATATGCTTGTTAGTCGAGAAGCAAATGAGGAAGGCGATGGTGGGCGGGAGGAAATCGGAGAAGTAAATTAATAAAGGGGAAGGGGGCAAATGGAAACATGGAATGCTCCCACGGATTACTTTAATGGCACGCCCGAGAACATTAACATATCTGATGAAAAGGAATGTTTACTTCACCGGCATTTATAATGCGAAGGATTCTTTGTCCGAGGTGAGATTTTTCGTTATCTCAAAAAACTACAAAGTTCATCGGAATCTCGTCTAGAGGAAAAAAAAGTTTGAGTAAAATGTCGTTCAAAGTTTTGGAGGAGCACCTTATAAAACAACACCTTCGTTTCTTCAGAATATTGCTTGGGTTTCAAAGGGTAAAGAGGGCCTCTTTCCTTACGCGTAATTCCTTTCTTCACCTGAGACAAACCTCTAAATAAAAGGAAAGTTTCTAACTTTACACAGCTTCCTTTATTGGGAAACGTGGAGTAAAGGAAAAAAAAGAGAATAAAAGGGAGCTGGAGTGTTTCGGAGAAAGAGGAAAAGAACACGGGAACGAAAAAAGGGTAAAAAAGGAGTGATTGATTTGGGATGACTTGTTCCGCTGATCCCCTTCCCCTATCAGAGGTTTCAGATGAAACTTCTAATTTTATAAGAATCTTGAAAGGAACACTTTTTGCCTGTCAAATAGCACCCTTTTTTTGTGAACTTTCCTTCAAAACGAATTAAATAAAACAAGATCTTATAAAAAAAATTATATATTAAAAAAAAAGTTAAGTTGAACATAAAACTTTTTATTTCATCTCTTTATCTTTGTTTCTCTCAATACGGATTTTTTGTATCTCCGTTTTATTAACGCCCGACTCACATTTTTCATTCCGCAAAATATGCACTCGTAAATGAAAAATTTGCTTTTATTGTTTCATTTTACTTTTACTCCCGGAAGAAATATGAGGTTGACATTGTATTTCTGTAATAGCATTGCGGAAACAAATTATTTACACCCCTTTTTAGTAGATTTCTTCGCCGGAAAAATTCGTTGATTATAAACCCCCTAATTTTTCTGTTCTCGGGGGATCCTCGAACACTGGAAATTTTCAGAATGGGAATCGAACCACGATCTTTGTATCACCGAGGGGATTAATAAGGACTGCTGCCTTTCGGCTAGCTTATTTTTGGATTTGAAATTACTGTTTATTCGTTGAGTCCCTTGAATATATTTTAGCTTTATTGCATTAGAGTGGCGGTAATGGCCGGGAAAGATTTTTTGCGAATTTCACCTAAGAAGTTCGATAAAAAACACATTAGAGCCTTTTTAAACTTTTGTCTCGTTTTGACTGAAAAAAAATTGGGATTCTGCTAAAATACGGCACAAAGGTAGATTAGGGTTGTAAAAGTTTATTATAAAAGCCATTTCGTCTGAAAAGGATTTCGTTTTGAGTGCTAGAGAAGGGGGGATGAAAACCATTGTAGTAGTTGGATTAGTGAGATGGCTTGATTCCGGAGGTTCCGATTGTTATGCAAGTTGCAGCAACCTATTTGCCAGTCAAACATCCGGACTAAACTCTCCCCCAGACAAGAGAATATTTTAAAATTAGATCCACCACGTGACTATACCACTGGATAAACATCGACCAATCAGCGCCCAAAACACGAAATGGGTTTTAATGGATTAAAAAAAAACCAATCAACATTTTTCCACAGAATTTTTTTTAAAACTCAATCCCTTTTTAATTTAACACATTTTGAATTTTTAAAGAATTGATTTCCTTAATTAACTTTCCCTCCTCAATTAATCTCTGAAGTACCTACACACTTTTAGAAAATGTATCAAAACCATGTCATCCGTCCACATATTAACGCCTGAAAGGTCAAATCTATATCAGTAGCTCATGTTCAGGCGTAACCTTCACAAAAAGGAAATTTTATGCATGTAGGTAACAAATTTTAATTATTATTAGATTAAATATTCAAATTATATGCAATTAGTTTGAGTTAAAAATAACTGATTAACGCGGGAGTTGAGTTCCGTAGGCGGGGGAAGAAAAAAAAGTTTATAGATTGTTTTCAGAAGGGTAGGATAACTATTTACTAGATATCTCATTAAATTCGGGTGAAAAGCTAACCTTTTGGCCTAAAAACAGGGGAAAGTTATTGAAAATCTAGCTTAATGGGTGCTTTTAACGCTTGACCTGAAGGTCGAAACAAAACACCGAAAATCCAGTTTCAAAAATTATTATTTTATGACTAAATGAAAAATTCAAAAAAAACGAGTTTGTATATATATTATGAGTGTGAAATGAAGCTAAAAGCAAAGAAAGTTCTCTAACCACAATCAATTTTTTGTAAATTGGGAGCAAATTCAAAAACTTGATATAAATTTTTAGCTTTTTTAACTTCCGAAGTTATTGTGATACACTCCAGGTTTTTCAGTTCCTATTGTTTCTCCTTGATTCAGCGCAATCAAAAAAAAAAAAAAAAAAAAAAAAAAAAAAAAACCAACAATTTTCTCGTAAAAATCTAGCAAAACTTAAAAAAATATGAGGAGCTCCGGGTAAGAAGGGCGAACTCGACAAAACGTAGTTTCGATATATTCGCATTTTAAAGTTTCGGTTTTTACGTATTTAAAGGGGAAAAAATGGCGAACTCAACATAAAATTATATGGGTGTATTTACCAAGAGGTCTAGAATCTGAAAATGAAAAAAAACTGGAGGACCCTTTCCCAAAAACCCAACGTCGAGGGTATCACAATAACTTCTCTAAGGAAGTTAAAAAATTTGTCCGATGTGAGTTCGCCCTTCGTACCCGGAGCGCCTCATATTAAGTGGTCTAACGGATGGGATCCTTCATTTATGATTCGGTACAACCTGAATATTTTAAAGCTTTTGGTATAAATAGAAGAAATAGCAATATAAAAAAAAATGTTAAAAATCGTCAAATTATATTCGGAGAAGTCAATAACGCGAAGAGATAAGGGGGTGGTAACACTATCGTTAGTGAGAGAAGGAAAAAATATGATCCTAATCAAACGAGTTTTCTTCCTCCGTTCCTTCCCCTATACAACCCCAACAGGGTCACACATCGACGCTCATGTTATTCCATACCTAACACCCGTTCCCTTGAGAGTTTACGCAAGTCCTAATTGGCAATCGACTCATGCGTTCTGTCATGGCGTGAAATTGGACATATCTTGAAACGTTGTTACTTTAAAAAAAACATATAAAAATAAACCTAGACATGTCTGGTTTTGGGGATGGGGCACCGGGCAGTCTTCACATGTGCCAAACTTTTTTTTCGCCTTCAATCTCTTTTGGCTAAATTTAGAAGCGGGTTAGGTTGACAGACACTTCGCTACATCGCCTGACAACACGCTAACAACTTGTCGATCCTACTATACCGTTAAAACAATTTTATTTTCTTTTAGATTTTTATCAAAACTCCCTTGTTCATTATAAAAAGGCAGGTGGAAGCCATATTTTGTTTAAAAAAAAGAATCTTTTTAATTTTCTTAAGTGTTGGAAAATATGGGCGTTGAAATTAAGACAAAAGCCAGGGGAACAATCTAGGGCAAAACTAAAGAATAGTAATTAATAATAATGGGAACTCGTCTTTCTTTTTGATTGCTTTAATAAAAATAATCGTCTCCCTCCTCCTTCTTTTCACGGCTTAAAACCGGAAAGATAAATTCAATCGTCCCTAATTACTCTGTAATCGTCCCTTCTTGAAAATTCTCAAGGGCAAACTCTCTTTAACAAGGTCATTAATTAGAAATGGAGGTGAAAAAAGAAATGGTAAGGGCCTTTGAAAGAAGGGGTGCCGAGTGGCGAGGTATTCATAAAACCGTTGAATATTCTTCCATTAAATGTAGGGCGTTCTCTTTATTTCGGCGTTTGATAAGACTCGTGGCCTTTTTTTCTGAAACGAGCTCTTATAGTCCTCGAAAGGCGCCATTGTCCTTTACACCGTTAAACCTAACTTTGGGGTTTATTAAACGATCTAAAGAAAAGGATTTTATATTAAAGTTTGAATTTTTATTTATTTTATTTACTATAAATACATCAAAGTTGGTAAATAGGGAGGTTTGGGGTTTACCTTTTGTTGTTGAAACTTTCTCTTCACATAAATCTTAGATACAGTACATAACCAAGAGTAGCTCACCTGCACACAATAAAGAGTTCTAACCCCCACACCTCCTTCTTATTGTGCTACACAACCCGGTAAACTTCTCGCTATAAAATGTCTTCCCCACATCCCAAACTTCGTCCGCGCGCACCGAAATTGTACCGGAGTTTTATCGTAACTTTACACCTACTGTTTTTCACATTCTCGAGATAACGGAGGGGTTTTCACGAGTGGCGTCGGATGACATAAAGGGGTGGATTCGGTTGAAATTAAATTTATTATAAATTTTATAATGAGGAAATGAGGGCGATGGGAATACCCTTTATTTTTCTCCTACGGCACTCTTCAAACTAATTGAGCTCGCAAAATTACACTCCTCACCCTTCTTCTCTTCTAATACAAGATCCTTGTCCAAGTTATTAATTAAGTGTTAAACCGGGAAGCAAGCATTTTGTTTTAAAACTAATTTCGAGAGTAGAACACATTTCGGATACAAACTTTATAGAAAGAGGAGTTTTCATAAGCCCCGATCCTACTGATTAATAAAGGTTTAAAAATTTCCAAGATTTATCTTTTGAGATAAAAACATAAATTAAAAGTTAAAATTTTCACAAGCTTTTCTCTTAAACATTTTTTTATATTATTTTATCATGATGGGTTCAATCTTAAAGCTTTTAGTGTCACAGAAAAGCTGATAAAAATGAAGTCTCTTTTGTAAAAAATCGCTAAAACAAAAATCCAGAGGAACACCAATATATCCGACAAATAAGGTATTTTTTTTGGAATAAATATGGGCCTTCAAATCCAGTGGACAGAAAACCTGCAGCATTAGGTGAAAATGGAAGGTTTTTTCCCCTCAAACCTAAAAAATTAATTTAAAAGAATTTAATTCTAGAAAAAATTTCCGAAAATCCTGTAAATTTTATAAAAGGGAAATTCTACTTTCTAGCCATAAAAATCTATGAAAATTTCCAAAATTCTATAATAAAATAGTATCCTCCATGAAGAATAATTATGTTTCCAATCTGAAAAAAAAAAAAAAAAAAAAAAAAAAAAAATAAGAAATAAGGGTTCTTGAACAGAAATAACGAGAAAATCGTCCTTAAATTGGCTAAAAAAGGCTTTCTAGCCATAAAAGTAAATTGAGTATTAAAATTTCTCGGCCAAGAACTTAGATTGCGTACAAAATGTGCAGAAAAGGAGCTTTCTTAACTTCCTTAAAGAAGATATTGTGATACCCTCCAGTCGGGTTTTTGGGAAGGGGTCTTCCAGACCCCGGAGGGTCAAATCGAATATACTTTCGTTCCCTTATACTTCCCCCTCCCATATACTTCCCCCTCCGTTTTACGTCCCCTCCGTTATACTTCCCCTCCTATATACTTCCCCTTCTGTTATACTTCCCCTCCCATGTACTTCCCCCTCCTATATTTTTACTTCTATTTAAGGAAGTTTTTGTTGGAAGCCCTTCAAACTAGTACTTTTAGACTAAGACACTGGAATCTCCACAAAAATGGTAACATTTGGATTTCCAGCGCTAAAAATGTCTGAAAAACTCGATGATGGCAGATGGAGGGTTTATTTCTTCGAGTAGTTTGAAGTAAAAAATAAGAGTAGGCAAGTTTGTGTATTCTTTATGGATTTTTTCCCTACTCGTCCCAATTCCTTATTCTCTTTTATTCAACTCCGACGCTTCTAACTTGGAAAGTGGGGTCCACAGCGAAGCTTTTGAAGTCGTATAAATCTAGTTAAGTTCGAACTGGACGAGAGGTTCGATTCCTGGATAAAATCGGAGATTCAGAACCGATTTGTGTTTCGAGTTAAAAGCCTCAGAAACTCGGCTGACGATTTGAACGTGACATCAAATAATAAATCCTTCTTTTTCCCCTTTTAGAGACACGTCGTTTTGCCTGAGTTTTCCTCCTTTTTTTCTCTCCTCTCCTTTTTTTTATTTCAACCCCTTCCCCTTAATTTCAATTCCAGATCACGTACTTATAACTCGGTCGGCAGACGTCGGCGCTTTCGATAGATTCAATAGTTTTTTTTATTCCACCTTCCGTTTTTATTTTGCCCTATTAAATTACAGTAAAAAAAACACTTTTGGAGGAGAAAAAAAGAATTATTTTTACATTGTTTCCTGGTTTACCGCCGCTCTAAAATATAAGTCGGGCGAGAGGTTATATTGAAATAAGCGGAGCGGGGAAGCACATTGTGGGACAGTACGGATGAATGAGCGAGATTTGGGACGGATCCAATGTGAAGGAGAAACGTCCCATTCACACGGACGCGTCCAAAATATAATCGGCCGATATAGAAGGCCACAGCACCCTCGTAACATCTTGTACATACTTTACCCTCCGTTTCCCAATTTTTTTTTTCTCACCACATTTCACGCCTATTGCTTTTTACGACCTTACCTACAATATTATTATTTAAAAAAATAAAATTCCCCCTTCCTTAATTTTAAATGGAATTTCATATCTCAGCTAATGATGTACGTTTAATATTTTAGAATGAGCGTTCAAATTAGAGCTACCGTTTCTGAGGAGAGTCAAAGTGATTTATTATGTAGTCTCGCAAGGACACCTCATGTCAGACTCAGTTAGGCTAGACGAGCCGCACTTAACTTGATATGCCCGGAGCTGAACATATCCTCAACCCATCTACTACGTCCATCATCCCTACCCCTTTTCTCTTGTAAACAAAGATCCGTTTAATAATATTTAATAGTTAATTTTATAAAAAATATATTTTAAGTTTCTTCTTTCAAATTTCTTTTCCTTTCTAATTTAACCTTCTGAGAATTTTCATTATAATTTACACCAAGGAGGCTCATCCATCACCCTATTTCGTCTCATTATACCTTATAAATTTTAAAATGGCGTTCAATCATTTTCTGTGTGCTTTCCAGACGTTGCAGTTGAATTAGGAAAAAGAAGGTTTAGACTCGCTCCCGGT